>BGPR01033232.1:0-17081 GCA_013235015.1 Araneus ventricosus | reverse complement strand
TTTGGCCTCCTACACAGTTCTTCAACTCAAGGAAGAGATGAAAATCAGTTGTCCCTAAGTCGGTGCTATACGCCGGGTGATCAGACACGTCCCATTTAAACTGCTCCAGAAGCTGCCGGGAACTCGTTGAGCAAGATCTTCTGTTGCGACAGGCTTGCGTCCTTGTCCCTCTTCATAATGAACGTCGGTTCTCCAGTCATTAATTTTTTTGCACCATTCATGCACAGCATCATCACTCATAAAGTTTTTACCTAATACTCAGCTCATTCTTCGGTGAATTTCTGCCGCACTACTTCCTTCTGCTTGATAAAAGCGAATAGCACTACCCAGTGGCGAATCCAGGATTCAGGTCTGGGGGAGGGGGTGAGGTCATAAAAATTTTGTATCGTAGTGACGAATGCCAAACCTCATGGCTTATGTAAAGCAAAACACTTTAACTTTATAGACTTTCCTCACCTGACAATAAGAATCATAAAGAACACTACAATACTTTCGATAATTTAATAAAAAATACAATGAAATAACTAGCGAAAGAATGTTTTCGACCGCGTCAACGCTACAAGTGGAATAATTAGAAAAGTAGGACAATTTTCGAGCCTGTCAAGCCAGAAAGCAATGTTGTCACGATTTTATTATTTTTTAAAAATAAAAATCAAGAACAAACAGTTGTAGCGATTTTAAATAAAGTCAAGAATTTTGGTTTATTGGTTTAGTTCTGGGGGGCTGCAGCCAGATAACCCCCCCCCCCGGATTCGCCACTGGCACTACCCAACTCGCACTTGGCGGGAGCACCAATTCTGCTAGGCATGTTTACATGCTGACAGCTCAGCTGAAAATCGCAAGCTGACGTTAGCAATTGCAGATGATATAGTTAGAGACGTGTGCAATCGCCCACCTCGCATCCCAACATTCTACCATCTGTCTGTCTGTTTTGCTGTTCGATCGGAGGTTAAAAAAACGACCTCGTATTTGAAACGTCAACGACTTTTTTATTCTGTGTTTTTACCTCTTCCTTTACTCTCCAAATATTCAAGGTCAAAACGATTGAAAAGTGTTTAGACGATGGCATGTAAAAATTATGAATCGTTTTTTGAATCTGTATTATGAGAGCTCAGTATGAGAATTAAATTTAGCTCGACAGAATTCGCATCCAGGCTATTATGTCATTCATAGGAATATAAAGAGGAAATTCACAAAATCTGAATTTACTGTGTTTCGTTAACATCCGGTCGTTCGATATTTTAAGTCGACGACTGCATAGTGTTTTCATTTTTTAATAATACTTTTGTTCAGTTCTTAGGTGGTGTATTAATACAGTAGAGACTCGATTGTTCGAGTTTTCCATAAATCCGAGTTAGTGAAAAAAAATCAGTTTAGCTCCCATATAATGACCGACACATACACAGCACGTGAAAGAATTACTGCATCTGGTTTTTATTTTGTTCGACGGGTCATATGACCACTGCGCACCCCGAAGCCACCTGCAGAAATGCCCCCTCCCAAAGAAAACGGCATATATATAAGATCGTTATATAGGAGCAGCGTGTTTAAACAAAAAACAATTGACAATTATTTTAAGATATAATTAACCTGTTGCTATTAGCAGTAATGTAATATTATGTAAGTACATTTTTCATTTGAATATACTACACTGAAATTTAAAAATTGCTTTCATTTCCATTTATTTATTAATTAAATTTTATGATTTCGATAATTCGAGTTTTCGATAGTTCGAGGTAGGCCCGGCCCCATCCACCTCGAATTATCTCTCGAGACTCTACTGTATAACTAAACACAATACATGCACATCAAACCTTATCAGAACTAGTAAATAACAAAATGCAAATTCTTGACCTTTATTATAAACTTGAATAAAATTTCCTATAACATTTTACCTGCTGTCTCAAAAAGCTGTTTTCCATGCGAAGAACACGAACTTCCCTTTTCAAACTAATGATTAATTGCTCCCTTGGATCCTAAATTAACAGAAAAGTATCAAGATAAAATTAAATCACAGATAGCTGAATGGCAAGAATTTTATTTTTTACAATACTTCAAACCACGCAATTTGTTTAAGCTGCAAATTGTAAGAATTACAATGCCAGATGATTATTTTTATTGTGCATTTCTCCTTAAATCAAAATAAATAAAAAATCATTTATAAAATACGTTTTTATTTTAAAATTCTTGAAATAATGAAATACTAATATCTACCAAGCGCTAATCATTGATAAAGAAAAGTGAACACAATTTGGAAATAATGCAGCTGAATTTAAGCGAAATATTTTAAGTCACGGTGAACTTCTCTATAATTTTTATTGCAAATGCTGAAGAATCCGAAGCAAAGCAAAATGAAAAAAAAAATGGCTCTGTAAAATGTTTCACGGCCTAGTTTTCTTCGTTACAATGCTAGATGATGATTTGTAACTATGTATTTCTCTTTAAATAAAATTAAATAAACGAGCAGATATAAAATACGTTTTTATTTTTAAATTCATGAAATAATAAAATACGAAAATCAAGCACTAATCAATGATAAAAATGAATATAATTTTAAAATAGCACAGTACATTGATTAAGGGAAATATTTTAAATCACGGTGATCTTCTCGATAATTTTTTATTGCAAATATTGAAGAATCGTTTGCTGATTATGATAGTTTGATAAAATTCAATATCTCACCATTCGAACCATTGGTTTGGTTTTAATTCTCTTTGCTCTAGATGCATATCGGAGGGTGTTGAGTGTTTCGGCAATGTTGACCCTGCTTGGTGACACGCAAGCAATCTAAAAAAATAATACAGAGAATCAATACTCACTTTTTCTTTCACAATCTACAATTGTCATACCACATGAGCTTTAAGGTCGGAGGTGCGATGTTAAGGTGTTATGTGGACCGTCCCTCAGAAATAAGAAAATGTGACTGGATTTCCCATAGGGCCAACTTAGGCCGCAGCAGTCAAAGAGAACGTTTATACAGAAAGAAATAACCACGAATATTTACAAAAATTTAAAAATTATTTTGAATAGGTAATATAAAATGCTGTCTTTTAAATTCATATCCGTTTACATTAAATAAAGTGAGTGATACATTTAAAGTTGCCCTCTCTACCGCTTGAGTTTCCTTGCACAGTTATCACAGCAAAAAGCATTTACTGTGTGTCTCTCACTCATTGAGCTTAAACCATGGAAAAAATTATAAATTTTACTCAAAAACAGTAATTTCAAGTGAATGGTTACACTCATATTGCTTGACTTCTGCATATTTACTGATAGAAGGTACGTAAAATATATTTGCTAATTTTATATACAGTTTTAGTTTACTCATATATGCCTGAAAGCCGTAAACAGAAAAAATGATAGGAGTGCTCACCAAATAATACGAGGGTAGTGAAATTTTTATTAAAAAATGAAGCATGCTCAAATTATGTCTTGTTTATGTAACAACATTTAATGAAGTTTAATATAAGTTTGACGGAAAATACAAAGGAAATTATTTATCGTTGCTTTTCGTATCTATGTTAAACTGAAATTCTAAAATAATTTTTTAAGTGAGAGATGGGATTGTGGGAATTAACGTGCTTTGTTCTAGGGTATAAAATTGTGTAAATAACGCTCTGTAAGAAAACCTTTTTCCGAATAGCAAAATGACATCGGCTAATTTAAACTCTACCTGTTGATACCCATTTTTCTCTCAAGAAATCGAAGCTTTTGTATTTTATTCCAAAACTACTAACTTTTATAAGACGCATTTAGACCTTCTATTTAACAACTTTAGTTTATTTGCAAATATTTTTAATAACATTGTGCATTTATTAAAGATTAGTTATTTTGCTGTAAAAATTGGTTAACATCATAACAGCATAGGAAATGGAATATTGCGAGACCTAATGCCATTCAAACCCTACAAGTGAAAATTGTAGCACTATTAAATTGAAACGTACTGTCTCACACAGGCGTGGCTTTAAACATGGAGAGTGAGATAGTCTGGTCATTTGACAGTGATTGAAAATGATAATGCCATCGCCAATAATGTTTACATCTGGTTTCGTAGTAATTCACTCAGTCAAATTATCCGTTTAGTCATATGTTATAAATGCGTTTCTGATAACCCTTTCTAAGGCGGTGGGAATTATATTTCCCACCAAATTCTTTAGTTTTTAAACCTACAAAGTAAGCTATTTTAAAGTTCGTATCAAGTTTTTTGATGAAACAAAAATCTAGACGTTCCAATTTCTTATCTGAAAGCGTGAAAAAGCGTCTTGACTTTTTAATTAATTATTAATTAATGAAATTAATAAAAAATTAATGCCATCCAATAAGCTAAACGAATTTCTTTTCTTAAATTAATATCAATCCCAAAGTTATTTTATTATACCACTACTAGAACAAAAATGGCCTTTAAAGGCTTAAATGAGTTATCTTCCATGCATTATTTATTTCATTTCGTTTTGTCTTGTTTGATTCGCTTAGATTTCGATTATATGATATCTAATTTTTTCTCGTTATACAATTATTGCATTTATTAATGAATTCAGATGCGTCTGAAAATTTTTTCTCCCATTTTTTCTGTTTCGGTCATTTTTGTATGTATTATATTTTTAACAAAATCATATATAAGTCAATATTGTTTCAAAACACTGATTTTTATATTATAAACTTTTGTTCCAAAATGACATTCACTATTTAACTATTGCTTCTGAAAATTCTTTTCTCCGCTTTATTTTTTATTCTGCTTCAATTTTTCCAGTTTCAATTATTTTTGTGTTCCTTTTTCAACAACATATATTTTGCGGTGATGTTAAAGGACTCAAATTTTTTATCCTGGCCCTGCTTTTCGGATTTCTAAACTTTTGTTACAAGATACCGTGCTAAATTTTTAAATTTCAACATATTTGACATTGATGACACTAATTAGATTTTAAAATATTATCCTAAATTTATTTAAATTCAAGTAGTTGAACTCTATGTGATATATTTACAATGAACTGGCGAGTGATCAGTACAACTACGTTATAATTCTAGCGTATATTTTTTCCTTAACTTCTAATTCTCCTATAGCAACATACCATTAAAGCCAGACCGCTACCTCCTAGACTATCAGCTAGGAGCTTTGTTAGCGTACTGTCTCTGTAAGGAATATGACTGCTGCGTTTTCTGGGATCAGCGAGAGCAGATATACAGTTTCCTGTATGAAATAGAACAAAAATGTATTAGATTTATTAATAACTTTACAGAAATTAAATTTAATTACTTCATAAAGATATATACATGAAGAACATGATATATGAACCTAAAAATAAATCCTCATATTTCGTAAAAATGCAAATGATCTCATTCGAGATTTTTAAAAATTAATAATGGAATTATCAGGCTAATGTCAGAGACCAGAAAATGAAATACTTACAAATAAAATTTACAATAGCACAACAAACCGGCTGCATAAATAACAACATGCGAAGCGTGTTCGCTCCAGAAGACACGTCCTTTGAACCTTTACTTTAAGTATTCCAAACAGTGGCGAATCCGGGGGGGGGGGGGCTATCGGGTTGTAGCACCCCCACCCCCAGAGCTAAACCAAAATTCTTGATTTTATTTAAAATCACTACAACTGTTTGCTCTTAATTTTTCATAAAAAAAGTAATTATAAAATCGTGACAACATTGCCTTCTGGATTGACAGGCTCGAAAATTTTCCTACTTTTCTAGTCAATTCATTTGTACTTTTAGCGTTGACGCGGTCGAAAACATTTTTTTGGCTAGCTGTTTCATTGTATTTTTTATTAAATTATCGAAAGTATTGTAGTGTTCTTTATGATTCTTATTGTCAGGTGAGGAAAGTCTATAAAGTTGAAGTGTTTTGGTTTACACAAGCCTTGATGTTTGACATTCGTCACTACGATACAAAATTTTTATGACTTCAGCCCCCCTCCCCGACCCGAATCCTGGATTCGCCACTGATTCCAAACATTTGCTGTTGGTACTGCGTCCTACTTGTCATCATGTTGGTACTGAGTCCTACTTGTCATCATGTTGGTACTGCGTCCTACTTGTCATCATGTTGCTACTGCGTCCTACTTGTATCTGTCATACTGCGTGTGACTTGTAATGTTATTCGTGCAACTGTGTTGTTGTGCTATTATAAATTTGCGTTTCATTCAATCTGAATTTAAACATTTTATCTATTGTATCCTTTTCTTTTACTTAATTCATCGACATTGAGCCGCCTATATCGGACCCCCTTTGCGTTTACTAGCCCGTTTTCTATTATAAAAGTGATTTGTTTATGAACACCCTGTATTACCTTCTACTTCATAAAGATCATTTTTTCATTTTTATCATGCATAGGTAGGTATTCACGTAATAGCACAAATTCCAGAAAATATTTGTACAAAATAGCATCACATACGCATCTAAAACGTCAACGCATATGTCATTTGTCATCAAACTGAAGTCATATTTTCTGCTCTGATATAATATTACAGTCACCAAATTAACGATACACAATGGATGTCGAAATAAAATTAGCGCGTTCCCCTTGACGTGTATCACGTGGGTATGAATTAACTCCATTTGAAACTCGTTTTCTCTTGATGATATATTTCGTTGTACAGTAGAACCTTGATTATCCGGGCCCGTAACAACCGAGATCTCTGTTACCCGATCCAACCAGAAAAATCGAACTGTGTTTTTCATTTTTTTAATAAAGTCAGCGAATTTTTAAAAGAAGGGTATCATAGTTGGCGCTGGAGCCGATTTTCAAGATACGAAAGCTTGTAAAAGGTTGTCAGCGGGAGGTGATTTTTTATAACTAAAGAAGTTATTTAGGAAAAAAATTAATAAAAACACAGTTCCGTGCTTTTTCATGAAAAAATAAATAAATAAATGGCTCAGTGAATGTGTCGGAAAGTTTTGCGTTATTGCGCCGCGGGGGGCGCGAATATACTTTTGAGCTTACCCTTAAAGTATCATTGGGAAAATGCTAAGGAAATAGAGAAAGTCAATAACAATCCCGAATCCTAATCACAGCTAAATAATGTTTAAAAAAATGCATGTATGTAGTTTGATAACCGATAAAAGAGTTTGATGAAATGTTAATACGTGGTAGTAGTATCTGCGGGATTACTTTTATAATTTCAAATAAGCAATTTTGGAAAACTTTGTCGAAACAAAAGTAAAAAAATGTCCTAATTTAAAATGTAGTCTCTGTTAACCGAGTTTTCGATTATCGGAGGTGATTACGGTCCCAATCTGTTCGGATAATCGGGATTCTAGTATACTTAATAACTAGACGCAAATATTCTTATGGCTTGTAACTTATTGAAAATTGATTAGTAACTTAAGAAAAACCTTCCTGACATCTTGAACCATTCCTGTTTTTAAAAAATGGAAGGAAAAAATGCGATAAAACACTATTAGCCTTATAGAATTGACCTCTGTCACTTTTTATTATTGTTTTTAACTGTCATCATCTTGATTCGATTGCAATACAAAGAAACTCTTATGATGAAATTTTTGCACCGAAAGTTTGTACTAACGAGAAATAAACGATTTCTTTTCGTCTCCATTTTATTTCTATTAGTTTATTGATATTTTAGTTAGCAAAGGAGCTGTCGTATCTATAGCAACCCGAATAGTAGATTTTCAACCCACATACATCCAAAGATACAAATCAGAAAAGAATAGGATTGTTCTTTATACTTATTTGATGTATGAATTGCTAAGAAATTGAAGTTATATTTGGTAACGTTTTCTAAATCTTAACGTATGCAAGCTCATAAAAATTCTCTATCCACAAAGAAAACACAGAATCTGTTTGTGTTTATAAAATATGTTGCAACTATGCAGACATGAACAAACGCATACATACAGTTTAATATACACATAAGGCCATTTTATTAACTAATTAATTAATTTACAACTTATTAGTTTACTGTGAATACTTCTGTTATATGCACAACAGAATAAATTTTGATTTTATCGTTGTTAACTAAAATTCTGTAAATTTGCTTTTTCTATAGGATTACCCCTTTATACTTTCTATTATACGAAAGAAAAAACAATGTGTGCTTCCAAAAATTCGAAATCCAGATTTTGATGAATTTCTAAGTTTTAAATCTTCCCGAGTCCGAAGAAAGCATTTCTGGGATTACGTCTATCTGTCTGTGAGCACTATAGATAAAAAAAAACACAAGAGTAAAACGCTGAAATCTGGTATGTAGTATTTACAGCAAAATGGTTTATTAAATTAAATTTTGTACAAAATCTGTTATGGCTAAATCTGTCTGTTTGCCCAATGGTATGCATAGGAGCACGCCAAATCAAAAACACAACAAATTTATTATATGGATAAAATTTGGTATATGGTTTTATCATAAAAATTGTAGATCTGTATTGAATTTTGGACCCAATCCGTCAAAAGATTGACTGACTATTAGCCTGTCTATTTGTAACTTAAAAGGGCAGCATGCCACATAAATGAAATTTGGTATGTGTTCTTAAAACCAAATTTGTAGATCTATAATAAATTTTGAAACTAATTAGTAAAAAAGTTTAGAAGTTCAGAATGCCTACTCGACTATTCACCTGTCTATTAGTAACTTAAAAATGTTACATAAATGAAATTTAGCATGTAGTCTTAAAACCAAATTTGTAGATCTATAATAAATTTTGAAACTAATTAGTAAAAAGGGAAGAAGTCCAGAATGCCTACTCGATTGACTGACTTTTGGCCTGTCTATTCGTGACTTAAAAATGCAGCATGCCACATAAATGACATTTGGTATGTGATCTTAAAACCAAATTTGTATATCTATAAGAAATTTTGAAACTAATTAGCAAAAAGGGAAGAGGTCCGGAATTCCTACTCGATTCTCTTCACTATATTACGAAGCACTGTATTATGCATTATACAAGAAAGTCAAGGGGAGAGCATTTTCCTTGGTTTTCTAAGCAGACTTGCTTAATCAACGCCTGCTGATGTTAGAAAAAAGATTTTTATATCCCATCTATACATTACCTAAAACTAAGAGCGATTTGTTTATGTTGTTGGCTTCTTTGAGCGTTTCGCCACGACTGTTGGTTTTCTTCGTCTTCTCTGATCCGGCCAGATCCACCAAGAACACCTTGCCGTACCGTCGTATGTAATGAGTGGGATCTTCTGAATCCCGCACTTCGGATGTCAAGGTTAAAATGAGAATGGTGTGACTGCGTGATGAGTGCTCATTCATGTTGTGAGCCCGCACTTGGCGATTCTTGCGACCTGAAAGTGAAGTTTCAAATTTGAACATAAATGAACAAATAGGTGTTGGTGTAGTTAACCCTCTGATTTCTAATATCTTTGGAGCTCAGAATGCTGGAATGCCTAAGTTCCATTTCCAGAGATAAGAGAAATTCCCTACCTCCCTCAGCAACCACAATGACAGCTTGCATTCTTAATGGTTTGATATACAAAAGAGAACTCTGCTTAATTGAGTATTAGGAGGATTTATTACAAGGAAATGCAGCTACTGAAATGAGAGTTCTAAGAAAATATCCTAGTCCCCCAAACCCATCTAGGTGAGACTCTTTAACGAACAAAGCACGCGTCTCAGATATTCAGTCAATCATAATTAACGAAAGGAAGTGGAAATTTTGTAGGGATGTTTGAACACCCGTCGTTCTGTGGTTGGATGGGCGTTTGGGGGTTTTCAGTAGTGAAAGAGTTAGTGCATGACGGAAAGAATTGTACCACACCATGAGCTCTCTGTCTGTGACCGATGGTTATATTTTGCAAACGCACTTTCTATAGGAGGAGCTTACGCCCAATTAATGAGAATGTTATGTTCTTCGTCATCTAAAATTTTTACATCACTCTTATGAAAATTTCAATCAATTTAAAATTGGTTTCAGGCTCGTGTGTTGTTGATGGTTTTATTTACAATGAAAATTCATAGGTAATGGATGATACAAATATTTATCGTAACTAAAACGATATTTCAAAATCCACTTTGCCACTGAAATAACTAACCTGACTACAATACAAATCCTGAATATTATTTTGCTCTTGACTATAATACAAATACACTGCAAAAAAGTCCAGCTCGATTTTATTAAGCCGAAGTTGGCAGCGTCACAGAAACAAAGGAGGGGGTAATTGACGCTGGTGCTAAGAATAGAATCCTAATACGACCAGAGATGTTCAACCCATCTTAACTTCTCTATCCTTTGTCTGCCCAAAGTAAGAGCATGCTCAGAGCAGACAGGCAAACCTGGGCAAAGCGCTTATCAGCAAGAGAGAGGTGTGTTTCCTTTAGTTATAGAATCCACTCATTTTCCTTTAAACTGGCGTATTCACTCAATACAGCTGGCGTGGGTTGTTCTCACATTTACTTTCTATGGTATAACAATTTCGCAGCTGAACCTCTGGATCGCAGATACTTGTTACTAATTTAAATACTCCAAACTCAAATATAATAAATTCAAAATAGCAGAAGATTTTATTTCGTTAGAAAGACCAAGCGATTAAATTGTTCATAACCGTTTCAAATCAAATTGCTTCGTGTTTGAAATTTGACTTCAAATACCAAGATTTCAAGTAAGGTAAAATTACCCAACTCCAAAGAAAGCCGAAATTTCCTAATTTGTTTAAAGTTTGTATGATACATTTGTTATTTTGTTCATATTTTACTTGCCATGCAGTTATTTCCCTTTCGTTACTTATGTATCATTAACACCTGTAACTTCATTCGAAAACAGTCTTTTTAACAATTTAATTTGATAGCACAATTAGTTGCTTGGATCTGAAATTAAATCCGAATAATTCACACTCAGTTATTCATGGCCAAAACTGATTACCTTTATTCAAACTCAAACTTAACTTTATTACAAACTCGGAACACTTTAACATACATGAAAGTATGAATTCAATGCAAGCTAAAATTCGTTGCTAAAAAATATTAGGCTGATATAAATTTCTACAACTTTCCAAATTTACAATTATGTTAATTAAAGTTTATGATCCATTTGATTTTAAAAGGGGACTTCTGTAGTCTTGGACTAAATAATTTTTTGTTTATAATTTGATGAAGGGAGATGAATCATTTGCTGTAAAAACGGAACTTTATAAAACGCAAACTGGAACTTTATAAAACGGGATAAATTATATTTAGACATGATCGTACACAGAAAAAAAATACATATTTATTGGACTCTCTAAAATTTATGATGTACATATTTCTCTGATATATCAAACGATACCGCATTTGAACTGTTTAATTTTAAAAGAGGACTTTTGCAGACTCGGTCGGAACTACTTTTTTCGGCGTTTTCGTTTTGATGAAGATAGTTGCCTCGTTTGGTGTAAAACCCGAAATTCTGCCATTCACAGCTATGTTGTAGTAAAGCATCCAAGTTTCTCTATGATGTTAGAAGAGGCCTTTTCTGCAGAAGACACATTTAAACATCAATTTTGCTGTTTTCCACTATATGTTAGAAGTCCCCTTTTAAAATCAAGCGATTCATATGTAAATTTAAACATTTTTTTTTCATTAAATGTAAATAAGAACTTTTTCGCAGAAAGTAGAAAGTAAGAAAAATTTAAAACCTTCGTCCAAGACTCCTTCCAAATCTCCTGCATCTTCGCATTCGACAACAAACAGATTTTCCGCGTAGAATCCCTTTTCTTTGGACCACCGGACAGGTAAAGGTTTTGTGGACGGATTTAGTAGATCTAAGGCCTGAAAACAAAATAAAATGAATCTCGTTTTGTCCTATATGAACCATCGAAACGTTATATTAAACCTATCCTATTTCGAAACCTCATATAATTTTTTTGTTGAAAATTCTATTCATTCTATATTTTCTGCTCTTTTTTTATGAAAACAAGAAAAAAAAATAGTGTGAGGTGGTGCACTTTCTTACACAAAAAAATATTTTGAACGAAAAAGGACTTTGCGTCCAGATCTGAATTTCGGTAGCGTTTTTAATTAAACTAAAAAAAACTCAAATAATCTGTTCAATTTTGATTCAGTAATGTAAAAAAAAATTCGACGGTAGGCTGTCTCTGCGAAACGGCCGATGGGATTGAGGGGCTTAGACTTACTTACCTTACTCAACTGTCACTTTCTGTGACTAAAGTAGCTCTATGTCACTATTAACTCTATAGTATATAGTGACTATTAGTCTCGTGTGACTATGCGACTCTATCTATGTAAAATTCTTCGTGATTTTCACCTTTGCAACTCGACTGTGATTAAACCGTACTTCCAAATTTTAAAATTATTTTTGAAATCTTCAATGTCTACCTTTCTCTGTTAAATGAAACTGAAACTAACTCTCTATGTTATTTGGTTACGGGGCTATGAACATTTGAAAAACCACGAAAAACGTCATAATTTTTTCCTTTCCCACACCATTCCTTTTACACACCATTAGACCACTAATTATGGACGTAAGCCTACGTCAAAATCTGCAACAATCACCTCAGATATTGGCGCAGCGCCACCGACTGACGAAAGTTTAAACCTTTTTTTCGTAGAGCGCATCACTTGTATTACCTACTAATGAAATTTTGTTTCATTTGGAGGCCATAAGCCGGCTGCAATCGGCAAGCTTTCATTATACCAAATTTATATATAGGTTTTCGTAACGTTAAAATGTGTGCAAGTACGTGTAGTATGTAAAATAGCTTTTAAGTGTTTGTTTTTAAAAATTTGTACTTATTTTTTTAATTAGTGTCTTTTTCTTTTTCGTTATTATGTGGACCTTCATGCTAGATTTGTAATGTTTTTTTTTATCCAAAAATAAAATAAAGACGTTCCATGCCTGCCTAATTACTTAACGCTTTCAAAACCATGGGTAGAAAACTTCCCACCAAGTTCATCAATTTTTAAATGATTTTTTTAGATTTACGCGAGTTCTTGCCAAATTTTTAAATGAAACATAAACCTAGATGTTCCAACTTCTTATCTCAAACCTAAACAAAATGTCTTGACTTGATAATTAATTGTTAATTAATAAAATTAATTAGCAAAAATTTATGTCGCCCAATAAGCTAAACGAATTTCTTTCCTTAAATTAAGCTCAATCCCAAAGTTATTTTATTATACCACTAATAGAAAAAATGGCCCTTTAAATGTTTTAAGAATCAGTCATTCTGATGACAGGTGTGGTTTTTTTTAGACTCACACCGACCAGCCTACCCACACGGGTGTAAGGCCTACAAAGGTGTAGGGGTATGGAGTGGTATCCTGTTCGGTATCGATATGCATGAAAGTTATATATTTCATTGCATACTTTTCATCCGAACAGCTGTTTTTCTGGCCCTTGCCTCTAGTTAAGGATTCATCACAAAGTAGAAGTGTGGTATCTTCTAATGGTAAAAGAGACCTTGGAGCACCTAGGTAGGACCTGAGGTAGAAGTCTGATTTAGCTTCAGTATATGGGGGTGGGTTACATTCTGCAGTAATGACGAGGCGGGGAATCCCCAGTTTTTGCTGGGAAAATTAAATTTTTACTTTATTTTAATGGCTTAACACTAGGAATTTTAAAAAGCAACAGTGGAAAGTTAAACCGGCAAAGCACACCGGGAAAGCTAAATAAGTGATCATTGGTGCTTGATTTTCAAATAACACTCTGTTATTCACGAAAATTTGAAGCCGCGTTAAGATGACTCCGTACCTCTTAATAACCACTGGTGAGATAGGTTGAAAAAATGTCTTTGTTCAATCAGTATGATTGATCTCTGCGACATCTGTTAAAGGGAAAGCAGCGCTTTTGAAATTATCGAGGCTTTTTCTAGGTGCCTAAGTAGTCATCAATGGAATTGTGTACATTTACACTTGTTTTGAACAAATTGTCATCAAAATAAGTTCCATAGTGAGCGTCTTCTTTTATTCTGAAATCTTTCTGAAGGTTCCTGAGAAGCCATTAGTTACAAGATAGATTATATTGTACTCCGTTGGCCTGCGAGGAGAAGCCTAGTAGTGAAACCACACATGGTTTCTGGTCACCTACGCTGTACTAATGTGCTTTTCCTTGGGAACAAGAATTATTCATCGTATCCTCGAATAGTTCTTTACTAGACTCTGGTCAGTTCCGTATTCAGCTTAGAGTGGAGAGTTTGCATTCTGGTTTACGATTTCGAAAACTAAACTTATGACTTTGAGAAGCTTATTTTCTACTGTATCTTGTTTTATGTGACGTAATCAATTACATTACTTTGGATATCTATTTAATATAATATTCTTTAGCACAAGAAATCTAACTCAATATTTTTTATTTTTCCTTATATTTTATTCAATATTTGGATTTAAGTAAATGATCACTTTTTGTTTTAATTTAAACAAGCCATGCTTTTTTATGAAATTATTACGACCATTTATGAATTCTCAAAGCATTTTGATTTAATTGTAGACTTGTGATAATGTTACAAATATTGATTTTATGGATACTTTTAGTCAGCGGCGGCGACCGGGGGGGAGGACAATTTCCCCACCCTCTTTTTACGGAAAAAATTAACTTTTTATTTCGTTTTAGCTGCCTAAAACTAGATTTTATAAAAGAATGTTTGGGTCCGAGAAGGATAGCTAGTTTTGTAACTTAATTTTAAAATTTTGTTGTCTATGGGTGTCCATTTTTGATCCCCCCCCACTTTTGTCACCCAATCGCCGCCACTGACATTCTGTGAGGACTTTCAGGGTAAATTGGACCACATTTGTTTTCCGCTTGGTGGAAAACCTATAGCAGCCAGCTTACCCGCAACGAGAGCGTATGTTGGTCACCCAATTGTTAAATAATGTTGGTTAAGAGTACAGAAATGGTTCGTTTCTTGTTCTACAAAAAATAACTGAAACATCCACCACTACCTGGCATGACGGTTCATTTTCATTTCCAAGTTAAAATTTTATTTCGGAAAAAAAATTATTGAAAATGATGAATGCCTTTGCGCAAAACAAATAATAACGAATTTTATTTATTTAAAATGTGAAATACTCTAACTCATTTTAATCTGATTCTATATTTCAAACAGTGGATACATTTCAATACAAATATAGCACTCCAAAAAATTCCCTTACATGTTCTTTGTAAATTTCCATGTAGGAAGCTTGTACTATGTATTCTATGTCTTTCCTCTGTTTTATTTGATTGAAAAGGTAAGCGAATGCCATGTGCACGATGCCGGGAGACGGTCTCACGCCTGGCCGGAGCAAATCATCGCTCTGAAAGAAAAGAATTCAAACATTAACAAAGTCTTATAATAAAAGGTGATTATTTTTATTCTTGTGTAAGAGAATAAGTATGTAATTATTAAGTAAATTTAATAAAAATCTTTATAAGTTCTTCAAAAAAATTTAAGGAAGAATACTGCCACTGAAGGAAACTAATTGTCTTATTTTGCAAGAATAGGTTTTATGTGAAGGAAAGTAATGTAGCATATATGTCAATGTCTATTTGTCTATTGGTGAAACACTCGTTAAAGAATTGTTATTTGAATAAGCATGCTAAAATAATTCAAAATCTTGTGCAAATCTTCCATACTCTTCAGCTAGTTTTCTTTTTGTTTTGTGAAAACGCACAACTACATTGTCCTTTGAAATTAATATTGTCAGAACTTTCTGTTCAAAGAATTCTTATGAAAGTTGTAGTGACAGTTTTAGACCTCTCAAGAGAGGATCGCGAGTTCCATTAGTAATATTTACTTCAGCAATAGGTTTCACCATGCTAATACACACTTTCTTTTAGGGTTTAGGGGTCGTCCATAAATGATGTCACGCTTGGAGGGGGGAGGGGGTTAGTGAAAATCAGCAGATTAAATTTTGAAGTAATTTTGAAATTACCTGAATTTGAGGGTATTTTTTTAATCGGGGCTAAAACAACTTTCATGTGATTTTTTTCCACTTATATTCCTTTCTTTTCGGAGAAGACATTCAGGGTAGATTCTGAGAATATGGTAGCAGCAGAAATTCTTCACCATTAGAAGAAAACCTCCCCCTGTCACACCCTTGGAATGTCCAACAGAAGATACGTCTCCCAACGTGGGTGAGTAGTAGAACTGGTAGTGGCACATACAGGTTGATCTTATTGAGACGGTTTTTTTTTAATTCAATCTGTTTAAGAGTATTTTGTGTTCATAAAGTAAAGATAATATTTAAAGCAAAATATATCATATTCCATTTCAAATTCCAAAATACTACTGTTTTCAATTGCTCTTTTATATTAATATTTTATTACTATTGTATATTACTTAGGTTTTTTGTTGTGAACCTTAATCTTATCTCATACAAAATAAGTAATAATATCACAAAGTACCAGTACCTTATATTCCAGACGTAATAAGGCAGTTCCAGACGTAGTTCATCATAAAAATCCCAACAAACCAAATATGGGAATTTTATAATACTTTACCATTGTATTCTTTCTCACTGTATAAGAAACGGACATACGCTATCTGCACAATGTAATATGAGAGCGGAGCAAAATGCTACGTTAAAGTGACAAGATTGTTTATAATCTGAACAATCTTAGCTCTGGTTATATTCAGAGAACTTTTTAACACGCTTTCAACTTGATTTGACTTGTTTCATGTTTGTAAAGATGGAATTTTGTAGGTGGTTTATCATTCAATTCTTGATATACTGCAGTTCTAAAATGTTGTACAGTTTTTTGCTCTCAATAACGTACGAAACCTTAATAGTTTCAGAATTTTATTAACTAAAGTTAATCGATTGATTTTAATGAAATTTTGATTCCATGTGAGTGTCATCATTTGGTAGAAAATTTGTGAAAAAAATTTGATTGCAAGATATCTTATTATTTATAATAAGGAATTACGAAATACATTAAAGAATAAAACGCAGAAAATAATAAAAATAAAATAAAAACATGATTTTAACATAAAATATGATTTTTTATTAAAAATATGGATATGAAAACGAAATCGTAAAGATACGGTAACAATAAAGCAAGTAAGTCGCAATGAATATCAAAAAAGAAAATTCCAAATACTCATTAAAAGTTAAAATCTATTATAAATGTGATTAAAATCCCTTTTCGCTTAGAGTATATATATAAGAGTCTCACACTTTTCCGATTTTGTCCTAC
>BGPR01033231.1:0-17082 GCA_013235015.1 Araneus ventricosus | reverse complement strand
GTAGGACAAAATCGGAAAAGTGTGAGACTCTTATATATATACTCTAAGCGAAAAGGGATTTTAATCACATTTATAATAGATTTTAACTTTTAATGAGTATTTGGAATTTTCTTTTTTGATATTCATTGCGACTTACTTGCTTTATTGTTACCGTATCTTTACGATTTCGTTTTCATATCCATATTTTTAATAAAAAATCATATTTTATGTTAAAATCATGTTTTTATTTTATTTTTATTATTTTCTGCGTTTTATTCTTTAATGTATTTCGTAATTCCTTATTATAAATAATAAGATATCTTGCAATCAAATTTTTTTCACAAATTTTCTACCAAATGATGACACTCACATGGAATCAAAATTTCATTAAAATCAATCGATTAACTTTAGTTAATAAAATTCTGAAACTATTAAGGTTTCGTACGTTATTGAGAGCAAAAAACTGTACAACATTTTAGAACTGCAGTATATCAAGAATTGAATGATAAACCACCTACAAAATTCCATCTTTACAAACATGAAACAAGTCAAATCAAGTTGAAAGCGTGTTAAAAAGTTCTCTGAATATAACCAGAGCTAAGATTGTTCAGATTATAAACAATCTTGTCACTTTAACGTAGCATTTTGCTCCGCTCTCATATTACATTGTGCAGATAGCGTATGTCCGTTTCTTATACAGTGAGAAAGAATACAATGGTAAAGTATTATAAAATTCCCATATTTGGTTTGTTGGGATTTTTATGATGAACTACGTCTGGAACTGCCTTATTACGTCTGGAATATAAGGTACTGGTACTTTGTGATATTATTACTTATTTTGTATGAGATAAGATTAAGGTTCACAACAAAAAACCTAAGTAATATACAATAGTAATAAAATATTAATATAAAAGAGCAATTGAAAACAGTAGTATTTTGGAATTTGAAATGGAATATGATATATTTTGCTTTAAATATTATCTTTACTTTATGAACACAAAATACTCTTAAACAGATTGAATTAAAAAAAAACCGTCTCAATAAGATCAACCTGTATGTGCCACTACCAGTTCTACTACTCACCCACGTTGGGAGACGTATCTTCTGTTGGACATTCCAAGGGTGTGACAGGGGGAGGTTTTCTTCTAATGGTGAAGAATTTCTGCTGCTACCATATTCTCAGAATCTACCCTGAATGTCTTCTCCGAAAAGAAAGGAATATAAGTGGAAAAAAATCACATGAAAGTTGTTTTAGCCCCGATTAAAAAAATACCCTCAAATTCAGGTAATTTCAAAATTACTTCAAAATTTAATCTGCTGATTTTCACTAACCCCCTCCCCCCTCCAAGCGTGACATCATTTATGGACGACCCCTAAACCCTAAAAGAAAGTGTGTATTAGCATGGTGAAACCTATTGCTGAAGTAAATATTACTAATGGAACTCGCGATCCTCTCTTGAGAGGTCTAAAACTGTCACTACAACTTTCATAAGAATTCTTTGAACAGAAAGTTCTGACAATATTAATTTCAAAGGACAATGTAGTTGTGCGTTTTCACAAAACAAAAAGAAAACTAGCTGAAGAGTATGGAAGATTTGCACAAGATTTTGAATTATTTTAGCATGCTTATTCAAATAACAATTCTTTAACGAGTGTTTCACCAATAGACAAATAGACATTGACATATATGCTACATTACTTTCCTTCACATAAAACCTATTCTTGCAAAATAAGACAATTAGTTTCCTTCAGTGGCAGTATTCTTCCTTAAATTTTTTTGAAGAACTTATAAAGATTTTTATTAAATTTACTTAATAATTACATACTTATTCTCTTACACAAGAATAAAAATAATCACCTTTTATTATAAGACTTTGTTAATGTTTGAATTCTTTTCTTTCAGAGCGATGATTTGCTCCGGCCAGGCGTGAGACCGTCTCCCGGCATCGTGCACATGGCATTCGCTTACCTTTTCAATCAAATAAAACAGAGGAAAGACATAGAATACATAGTACAAGCTTCCTACATGGAAATTTACAAAGAACATGTAAGGGAATTTTTTGGAGTGCTATATTTGTATTGAAATGTATCCACTGTTTGAAATATAGAATCAGATTAAAATGAGTTAGAGTATTTCACATTTTAAATAAATAAAATTCGTTATTATTTGTTTTGCGCAAAGGCATTCATCATTTTCAATAATTTTTTTTCCGAAATAAAATTTTAACTTGGAAATGAAAATGAACCGTCATGCCAGGTAGTGGTGGATGTTTCAGTTATTTTTTGTAGAACAAGAAACGAACCATTTCTGTACTCTTAACCAACATTATTTAACAATTGGGTGACCAACATACGCTCTCGTTGCGGGTAAGCTGGCTGCTATAGGTTTTCCACCAAGCGGAAAACAAATGTGGTCCAATTTACCCTGAAAGTCCTCACAGAATGTCAGTGGCGGCGATTGGGTGACAAAAGTGGGGGGGGATCAAAAATGGACACCCATAGACAACAAAATTTTAAAATTAAGTTACAAAACTAGCTATCCTTCTCGGACCCAAACATTCTTTTATAAAATCTAGTTTTAGGCAGCTAAAACGAAATAAAAAGTTAATTTTTTCCGTAAAAAGAGGGTGGGGAAATTGTCCTCCCCCCCGGTCGCCGCCGCTGACTAAAAGTATCCATAAAATCAATATTTGTAACATTATCACAAGTCTACAATTAAATCAAAATGCTTTGAGAATTCATAAATGGTCGTAATAATTTCATAAAAAAGCATGGCTTGTTTAAATTAAAACAAAAAGTGATCATTTACTTAAATCCAAATATTGAATAAAATATAAGGAAAAATAAAAAATATTGAGTTAGATTTCTTGTGCTAAAGAATATTATATTAAATAGATATCCAAAGTAATGTAATTGATTACGTCACATAAAACAAGATACAGTAGAAAATAAGCTTCTCAAAGTCATAAGTTTAGTTTTCGAAATCGTAAACCAGAATGCAAACTCTCCACTCTAAGCTGAATACGGAACTGACCAGAGTCTAGTAAAGAACTATTCGAGGATACGATGAATAATTCTTGTTCCCAAGGAAAAGCACATTAGTACAGCGTAGGTGACCAGAAACCATGTGTGGTTTCACTACTAGGCTTCTCCTCGCAGGCCAACGGAGTACAATATAATCTATCTTGTAACTAATGGCTTCTCAGGAACCTTCAGAAAGATTTCAGAATAAAAGAAGACGCTCACTATGGAACTTATTTTGATGACAATTTGTTCAAAACAAGTGTAAATGTACACAATTCCATTGATGACTACTTAGGCACCTAGAAAAAGCCTCGATAATTTCAAAAGCGCTGCTTTCCCTTTAACAGATGTCGCAGAGATCAATCATACTGATTGAACAAAGACATTTTTTCAACCTATCTCACCAGTGGTTATTAAGAGGTACGGAGTCATCTTAACGCGGCTTCAAATTTTCGTGAATAACAGAGTGTTATTTGAAAATCAAGCACCAATGATCACTTATTTAGCTTTCCCGGTGTGCTTTGCCGGTTTAACTTTCCACTGTTGCTTTTTAAAATTCCTAGTGTTAAGCCATTAAAATAAAGTAAAAATTTAATTTTCCCAGCAAAAACTGGGGATTCCCCGCCTCGTCATTACTGCAGAATGTAACCCACCCCCATATACTGAAGCTAAATCAGACTTCTACCTCAGGTCCTACCTAGGTGCTCCAAGGTCTCTTTTACCATTAGAAGATACCACACTTCTACTTTGTGATGAATCCTTAACTAGAGGCAAGGGCCAGAAAAACAGCTGTTCGGATGAAAAGTATGCAATGAAATATATAACTTTCATGCATATCGATACCGAACAGGATACCACTCCATACCCCTACACCTTTGTAGGCCTTACACCCGTGTGGGTAGGCTGGTCGGTGTGAGTCTGAAAAAAAACCCCACACCTGTCATCAGAGTGACTGATTCTTAAAACATTTAAAGGGCCATTTTTTTCTATTAGTGGTATAATAAAATAACTTTGGGATTGAGGTTAATTTAAGGAAAGAAATTCATTTAGCTTATTGGGCGACATAAATTTTTGCTAATTAATTTTATTAATTAACAATTAATTATCAAGGCAAGATATTTTGTTTAGGTTTGAGATAAGAAGCTGGAACACCTAGGTTTCTGTTTCATTTAAAAATTTGGCGAAAACTCGCGTAAATCTAAAAATTCATTTAAAAATTGTTGCACTTGGTGGGAAGTTTTCTACCCATGGTTTTGAAAGCGTTAAGTAATTAGGCAGGCATGGAACGTCTTTATTTTATTTTTGGGTAAAAAACATGACAAATCTGGCATGAAGGCCCACATAATAAAAAAGAAGAAAAAGATACGGATTAAAAAAATAAGTACAAATTTTTAAAACCAACACTTAAAAGCTATTCTACATACTGCACTTACTTACACACATTTTAACGTTACATAAACCAATATATAAAGCTGTTATAATTAAAGCTCGCCGATTGCAGCCGATTTATGGCCTCCAAATGAAACAAAATTTCATTAGTAGGTAATACAAGTGATGCGCTCTACTGAGAAAAAAAGGTTTAAACTTTCGTCAGTCGGTGGCGCTGCGCCAATATCTGAGGTGATTGTTGCAGATTTTGACGTAGGCTTACGTCCATAATTAGTGGTCTAATGGTGTGTAAAAGGAATGGTGTGGGAAAGGAAAAAATTATGACGTTTTTCGTGGTTTTTCAAATGTTCATAGCCCCGTAACCAAATAACATAGAGAGTTAGTTTCAGTTTCATTTAACAGAGAAAGGTAGACATTGAAGATTTCAAAAATAATTTTAAAATTTGGAAGTACGGTTTAATCACAGTCGAGTTGCAAAGGTGAAAATCACGAAGAATTTTACATAGATAGAGTCGCATAGTCACACGAGACTAATAGTCACTATATACTATAGAGTTAATAGTGACATAGAGCTACTTTAGTCACAGAAAGTGACAGTTGAGTAAGGTAAGTAAGTCTAAGCCCCTCAATCCCATCGGCCGTTTCGCAGAGACAGCCTACCGTCGAATTTTTTTTTACATTACTGAATCAAAATTGAACAGATTATTTGAGTTTTTTTTAGTTTAATTAAAAACGCTACCGAAATTCAGATCTGGACGCAAAGTCCTTTTTCGTTCAAAATATTTTTTTGTGTAAGAAAGTGCACCACCTCACACTATTTTTTTTTCTTGTTTTCATAAAAAAAGAGCAGAAAATATAGAATGAATAGAATTTTCAACAAAAAAATTATATGAGGTTTCGAAATAGGATAGGTTTAATATAACGTTTCGATGGTTCATATAGGACAAAACGAGATTCATTTTATTTTGTTTTCAGGCCTTAGATCTACTAAATCCGTCCACAAAACCTTTACCTGTCCGGTGGTCCAAAGAAAAGGGATTCTACGCGGAAAATCTGTTTGTTGTCGAATGCGAAGATGCAGGAGATTTGGAAGGAGTCTTGGACGAAGGTTTTAAATTTTTCTTACTTTCTACTTTCTGCGAAAAAGTTCTTATTTACATTTAATGAAAAAAAAATGTTTAAATTTACATATGAATCGCTTGATTTTAAAAGGGGACTTCTAACATATAGTGGAAAACAGCAAAATTGATGTTTAAATGTGTCTTCTGCAGAAAAGGCCTCTTCTAACATCATAGAGAAACTTGGATGCTTTACTACAACATAGCTGTGAATGGCAGAATTTCGGGTTTTACACCAAACGAGGCAACTATCTTCATCAAAACGAAAACGCCGAAAAAAGTAGTTCCGACCGAGTCTGCAAAAGTCCTCTTTTAAAATTAAACAGTTCAAATGCGGTATCGTTTGATATATCAGAGAAATATGTACATCATAAATTTTAGAGAGTCCAATAAATATGTATTTTTTTTCTGTGTACGATCATGTCTAAATATAATTTATCCCGTTTTATAAAGTTCCAGTTTGCGTTTTATAAAGTTCCGTTTTTACAGCAAATGATTCATCTCCCTTCATCAAATTATAAACAAAAAATTATTTAGTCCAAGACTACAGAAGTCCCCTTTTAAAATCAAATGGATCATAAACTTTAATTAACATAATTGTAAATTTGGAAAGTTGTAGAAATTTATATCAGCCTAATATTTTTTAGCAACGAATTTTAGCTTGCATTGAATTCATACTTTCATGTATGTTAAAGTGTTCCGAGTTTGTAATAAAGTTAAGTTTGAGTTTGAATAAAGGTAATCAGTTTTGGCCATGAATAACTGAGTGTGAATTATTCGGATTTAATTTCAGATCCAAGCAACTAATTGTGCTATCAAATTAAATTGTTAAAAAGACTGTTTTCGAATGAAGTTACAGGTGTTAATGATACATAAGTAACGAAAGGGAAATAACTGCATGGCAAGTAAAATATGAACAAAATAACAAATGTATCATACAAACTTTAAACAAATTAGGAAATTTCGGCTTTCTTTGGAGTTGGGTAATTTTACCTTACTTGAAATCTTGGTATTTGAAGTCAAATTTCAAACACGAAGCAATTTGATTTGAAACGGTTATGAACAATTTAATCGCTTGGTCTTTCTAACGAAATAAAATCTTCTGCTATTTTGAATTTATTATATTTGAGTTTGGAGTATTTAAATTAGTAACAAGTATCTGCGATCCAGAGGTTCAGCTGCGAAATTGTTATACCATAGAAAGTAAATGTGAGAACAACCCACGCCAGCTGTATTGAGTGAATACGCCAGTTTAAAGGAAAATGAGTGGATTCTATAACTAAAGGAAACACACCTCTCTCTTGCTGATAAGCGCTTTGCCCAGGTTTGCCTGTCTGCTCTGAGCATGCTCTTACTTTGGGCAGACAAAGGATAGAGAAGTTAAGATGGGTTGAACATCTCTGGTCGTATTAGGATTCTATTCTTAGCACCAGCGTCAATTACCCCCTCCTTTGTTTCTGTGACGCTGCCAACTTCGGCTTAATAAAATCGAGCTGGACTTTTTTGCAGTGTATTTGTATTATAGTCAAGAGCAAAATAATATTCAGGATTTGTATTGTAGTCAGGTTAGTTATTTCAGTGGCAAAGTGGATTTTGAAATATCGTTTTAGTTACGATAAATATTTGTATCATCCATTACCTATGAATTTTCATTGTAAATAAAACCATCAACAACACACGAGCCTGAAACCAATTTTAAATTGATTGAAATTTTCATAAGAGTGATGTAAAAATTTTAGATGACGAAGAACATAACATTCTCATTAATTGGGCGTAAGCTCCTCCTATAGAAAGTGCGTTTGCAAAATATAACCATCGGTCACAGACAGAGAGCTCATGGTGTGGTACAATTCTTTCCGTCATGCACTAACTCTTTCACTACTGAAAACCCCCAAACGCCCATCCAACCACAGAACGACGGGTGTTCAAACATCCCTACAAAATTTCCACTTCCTTTCGTTAATTATGATTGACTGAATATCTGAGACGCGTGCTTTGTTCGTTAAAGAGTCTCACCTAGATGGGTTTGGGGGACTAGGATATTTTCTTAGAACTCTCATTTCAGTAGCTGCATTTCCTTGTAATAAATCCTCCTAATACTCAATTAAGCAGAGTTCTCTTTTGTATATCAAACCATTAAGAATGCAAGCTGTCATTGTGGTTGCTGAGGGAGGTAGGGAATTTCTCTTATCTCTGGAAATGGAACTTAGGCATTCCAGCATTCTGAGCTCCAAAGATATTAGAAATCAGAGGGTTAACTACACCAACACCTATTTGTTCATTTATGTTCAAATTTGAAACTTCACTTTCAGGTCGCAAGAATCGCCAAGTGCGGGCTCACAACATGAATGAGCACTCATCACGCAGTCACACCATTCTCATTTTAACCTTGACATCCGAAGTGCGGGATTCAGAAGATCCCACTCATTACATACGACGGTACGGCAAGGTGTTCTTGGTGGATCTGGCCGGATCAGAGAAGACGAAGAAAACCAACAGTCGTGGCGAAACGCTCAAAGAAGCCAACAACATAAACAAATCGCTCTTAGTTTTAGGTAATGTATAGATGGGATATAAAAATCTTTTTTCTAACATCAGCAGGCGTTGATTAAGCAAGTCTGCTTAGAAAACCAAGGAAAATGCTCTCCCCTTGACTTTCTTGTATAATGCATAATACAGTGCTTCGTAATATAGTGAAGAGAATCGAGTAGGAATTCCGGACCTCTTCCCTTTTTGCTAATTAGTTTCAAAATTTCTTATAGATATACAAATTTGGTTTTAAGATCACATACCAAATGTCATTTATGTGGCATGCTGCATTTTTAAGTTACGAATAGACAGGCCAAAAGTCAGTCAATCGAGTAGGCATTCTGGACTTCTTCCCTTTTTACTAATTAGTTTCAAAATTTATTATAGATCTACAAATTTGGTTTTAAGACTACATGCTAAATTTCATTTATGTAACATTTTTAAGTTACTAATAGACAGGTGAATAGTCGAGTAGGCATTCTGAACTTCTAAACTTTTTTACTAATTAGTTTCAAAATTTATTATAGATCTACAAATTTGGTTTTAAGAACACATACCAAATTTCATTTATGTGGCATGCTGCCCTTTTAAGTTACAAATAGACAGGCTAATAGTCAGTCAATCTTTTGACGGATTGGGTCCAAAATTCAATACAGATCTACAATTTTTATGATAAAACCATATACCAAATTTTATCCATATAATAAATTTGTTGTGTTTTTGATTTGGCGTGCTCCTATGCATACCATTGGGCAAACAGACAGATTTAGCCATAACAGATTTTGTACAAAATTTAATTTAATAAACCATTTTGCTGTAAATACTACATACCAGATTTCAGCGTTTTACTCTTGTGTTTTTTTTTATCTATAGTGCTCACAGACAGATAGACGTAATCCCAGAAATGCTTTCTTCGGACTCGGGAAGATTTAAAACTTAGAAATTCATCAAAATCTGGATTTCGAATTTTTGGAAGCACACATTGTTTTTTCTTTCGTATAATAGAAAGTATAAAGGGGTAATCCTATAGAAAAAGCAAATTTACAGAATTTTAGTTAACAACGATAAAATCAAAATTTATTCTGTTGTGCATATAACAGAAGTATTCACAGTAAACTAATAAGTTGTAAATTAATTAATTAGTTAATAAAATGGCCTTATGTGTATATTAAACTGTATGTATGCGTTTGTTCATGTCTGCATAGTTGCAACATATTTTATAAACACAAACAGATTCTGTGTTTTCTTTGTGGATAGAGAATTTTTATGAGCTTGCATACGTTAAGATTTAGAAAACGTTACCAAATATAACTTCAATTTCTTAGCAATTCATACATCAAATAAGTATAAAGAACAATCCTATTCTTTTCTGATTTGTATCTTTGGATGTATGTGGGTTGAAAATCTACTATTCGGGTTGCTATAGATACGACAGCTCCTTTGCTAACTAAAATATCAATAAACTAATAGAAATAAAATGGAGACGAAAAGAAATCGTTTATTTCTCGTTAGTACAAACTTTCGGTGCAAAAATTTCATCATAAGAGTTTCTTTGTATTGCAATCGAATCAAGATGATGACAGTTAAAAACAATAATAAAAAGTGACAGAGGTCAATTCTATAAGGCTAATAGTGTTTTATCGCATTTTTTCCTTCCATTTTTTAAAAACAGGAATGGTTCAAGATGTCAGGAAGGTTTTTCTTAAGTTACTAATCAATTTTCAATAAGTTACAAGCCATAAGAATATTTGCGTCTAGTTATTAAGTATACTAGAATCCCGATTATCCGAACAGATTGGGACCGTAATCACCTCCGATAATCGAAAACTCGGTTAACAGAGACTACATTTTAAATTAGGACATTTTTTTACTTTTGTTTCGACAAAGTTTTCCAAAATTGCTTATTTGAAATTATAAAAGTAATCCCGCAGATACTACTACCACGTATTAACATTTCATCAAACTCTTTTATCGGTTATCAAACTACATACATGCATTTTTTTAAACATTATTTAGCTGTGATTAGGATTCGGGATTGTTATTGACTTTCTCTATTTCCTTAGCATTTTCCCAATGATACTTTAAGGGTAAGCTCAAAAGTATATTCGCGCCCCCCGCGGCGCAATAACGCAAAACTTTCCGACACATTCACTGAGCCATTTATTTATTTATTTTTTCATGAAAAAGCACGGAACTGTGTTTTTATTAATTTTTTTCCTAAATAACTTCTTTAGTTATAAAAAATCACCTCCCGCTGACAACCTTTTACAAGCTTTCGTATCTTGAAAATCGGCTCCAGCGCCAACTATGATACCCTTCTTTTAAAAATTCGCTGACTTTATTAAAAAAATGAAAAACACAGTTCGATTTTTCTGGTTGGATCGGGTAACAGAGATCTCGGTTGTTACGGGCCCGGATAATCAAGGTTCTACTGTACAACGAAATATATCATCAAGAGAAAACGAGTTTCAAATGGAGTTAATTCATACCCACGTGATACACGTCAAGGGGAACGCGCTAATTTTATTTCGACATCCATTGTGTATCGTTAATTTGGTGACTGTAATATTATATCAGAGCAGAAAATATGACTTCAGTTTGATGACAAATGACATATGCGTTGACGTTTTAGATGCGTATGTGATGCTATTTTGTACAAATATTTTCTGGAATTTGTGCTATTACGTGAATACCTACCTATGCATGATAAAAATGAAAAAATGATCTTTATGAAGTAGAAGGTAATACAGGGTGTTCATAAACAAATCACTTTTATAATAGAAAACGGGCTAGTAAACGCAAAGGGGGTCCGATATAGGCGGCTCAATGTCGATGAATTAAGTAAAAGAAAAGGATACAATAGATAAAATGTTTAAATTCAGATTGAATGAAACGCAAATTTATAATAGCACAACAACACAGTTGCACGAATAACATTACAAGTCACACGCAGTATGACAGATACAAGTAGGACGCAGTAGCAACATGATGACAAGTAGGACGCAGTACCAACATGATGACAAGTAGGACTCAGTACCAACATGATGACAAGTAGGACGCAGTACCAACAGCAAATGTTTGGAATCAGTGGCGAATCCAGGATTCGGGTCGGGGAGGGGGGCTGAAGTCATAAAAATTTTGTATCGTAGTGACGAATGTCAAACATCAAGGCTTGTGTAAACCAAAACACTTCAACTTTATAGACTTTCCTCACCTGACAATAAGAATCATAAAGAACACTACAATACTTTCGATAATTTAATAAAAAATACAATGAAACAGCTAGCCAAAAAAATGTTTTCGACCGCGTCAACGCTAAAAGTACAAATGAATTGACTAGAAAAGTAGGAAAATTTTCGAGCCTGTCAATCCAGAAGGCAATGTTGTCACGATTTTATAATTACTTTTTTTATGAAAAATTAAGAGCAAACAGTTGTAGTGATTTTAAATAAAATCAAGAATTTTGGTTTAGCTCTGGGGGTGGGGGTGCTACAACCCGATAGCCCCCCCCCCCCCGGATTCGCCACTGTTTGGAATACTTAAAGTAAAGGTTCAAAGGACGTGTCTTCTGGAGCGAACACGCTTCGCATGTTGTTATTTATGCAGCCGGTTTGTTGTGCTATTGTAAATTTTATTTGTAAGTATTTCATTTTCTGGTCTCTGACATTAGCCTGATAATTCCATTATTAATTTTTAAAAATCTCGAATGAGATCATTTGCATTTTTACGAAATATGAGGATTTATTTTTAGGTTCATATATCATGTTCTTCATGTATATATCTTTATGAAG
The DNA here is from genome assembly GCA_013235015.1 of Araneus ventricosus. Lineage (NCBI taxonomy): Eukaryota > Metazoa > Arthropoda > Arachnida > Araneae > Araneidae > Araneus > Araneus ventricosus. The sequence goes on along the minus strand of BGPR01033231.1, from coordinate 5,252 downwards.
TAATTAAATTTAATTTCTGTAAAGTTATTAATAAATCTAATACATTTTTGTTCTATTTCATACAGGAAACTGTATATCTGCTCTCGCTGATCCCAGAAAACGCAGCAGTCATATTCCTTACAGAGACAGTACGCTAACAAAGCTCCTAGCTGATAGTCTAGGAGGTAGCGGTCTGGCTTTAATGGTATGTTGCTATAGGAGAATTAGAAGTTAAGGAAAAAATATACGCTAGAATTATAACGTAGTTGTACTGATCACTCGCCAGTTCATTGTAAATATATCACATAGAGTTCAACTACTTGAATTTAAATAAATTTAGGATAATATTTTAAAATCTAATTAGTGTCATCAATGTCAAATATGTTGAAATTTAAAAATTTAGCACGGTATCTTGTAACAAAAGTTTAGAAATCCGAAAAGCAGGGCCAGGATAAAAAATTTGAGTCCTTTAACATCACCGCAAAATATATGTTGTTGAAAAAGGAACACAAAAATAATTGAAACTGGAAAAATTGAAGCAGAATAAAAAATAAAGCGGAGAAAAGAATTTTCAGAAGCAATAGTTAAATAGTGAATGTCATTTTGGAACAAAAGTTTATAATATAAAAATCAGTGTTTTGAAACAATATTGACTTATATATGATTTTGTTAAAAATATAATACATACAAAAATGACCGAAACAGAAAAAATGGGAGAAAAAATTTTCAGACGCATCTGAATTCATTAATAAATGCAATAATTGTATAACGAGAAAAAATTAGATATCATATAATCGAAATCTAAGCGAATCAAACAAGACAAAACGAAATGAAATAAATAATGCATGGAAGATAACTCATTTAAGCCTTTAAAGGCCATTTTTGTTCTAGTAGTGGTATAATAAAATAACTTTGGGATTGATATTAATTTAAGAAAAGAAATTCGTTTAGCTTATTGGATGGCATTAATTTTTTATTAATTTCATTAATTAATAATTAATTAAAAAGTCAAGACGCTTTTTCACGCTTTCAGATAAGAAATTGGAACGTCTAGATTTTTGTTTCATCAAAAAACTTGATACGAACTTTAAAATAGCTTACTTTGTAGGTTTAAAAACTAAAGAATTTGGTGGGAAATATAATTCCCACCGCCTTAGAAAGGGTTATCAGAAACGCATTTATAACATATGACTAAACGGATAATTTGACTGAGTGAATTACTACGAAACCAGATGTAAACATTATTGGCGATGGCATTATCATTTTCAATCACTGTCAAATGACCAGACTATCTCACTCTCCATGTTTAAAGCCACGCCTGTGTGAGACAGTACGTTTCAATTTAATAGTGCTACAATTTTCACTTGTAGGGTTTGAATGGCATTAGGTCTCGCAATATTCCATTTCCTATGCTGTTATGATGTTAACCAATTTTTACAGCAAAATAACTAATCTTTAATAAATGCACAATGTTATTAAAAATATTTGCAAATAAACTAAAGTTGTTAAATAGAAGGTCTAAATGCGTCTTATAAAAGTTAGTAGTTTTGGAATAAAATACAAAAGCTTCGATTTCTTGAGAGAAAAATGGGTATCAACAGGTAGAGTTTAAATTAGCCGATGTCATTTTGCTATTCGGAAAAAGGTTTTCTTACAGAGCGTTATTTACACAATTTTATACCCTAGAACAAAGCACGTTAATTCCCACAATCCCATCTCTCACTTAAAAAATTATTTTAGAATTTCAGTTTAACATAGATACGAAAAGCAACGATAAATAATTTCCTTTGTATTTTCCGTCAAACTTATATTAAACTTCATTAAATGTTGTTACATAAACAAGACATAATTTGAGCATGCTTCATTTTTTAATAAAAATTTCACTACCCTCGTATTATTTGGTGAGCACTCCTATCATTTTTTCTGTTTACGGCTTTCAGGCATATATGAGTAAACTAAAACTGTATATAAAATTAGCAAATATATTTTACGTACCTTCTATCAGTAAATATGCAGAAGTCAAGCAATATGAGTGTAACCATTCACTTGAAATTACTGTTTTTGAGTAAAATTTATAATTTTTTCCATGGTTTAAGCTCAATGAGTGAGAGACACACAGTAAATGCTTTTTGCTGTGATAACTGTGCAAGGAAACTCAAGCGGTAGAGAGGGCAACTTTAAATGTATCACTCACTTTATTTAATGTAAACGGATATGAATTTAAAAGACAGCATTTTATATTACCTATTCAAAATAATTTTTAAATTTTTGTAAATATTCGTGGTTATTTCTTTCTGTATAAACGTTCTCTTTGACTGCTGCGGCCTAAGTTGGCCCTATGGGAAATCCAGTCACATTTTCTTATTTCTGAGGGACGGTCCACATAACACCTTAACATCGCACCTCCGACCTTAAAGCTCATGTGGTATGACAATTGTAGATTGTGAAAGAAAAAGTGAGTATTGATTCTCTGTATTATTTTTTTAGATTGCTTGCGTGTCACCAAGCAGGGTCAACATTGCCGAAACACTCAACACCCTCCGATATGCATCTAGAGCAAAGAGAATTAAAACCAAACCAATGGTTCGAATGGTGAGATATTGAATTTTATCAAACTATCATAATCAGCAAACGATTCTTCAATATTTGCAATAAAAAATTATCGAGAAGATCACCGTGATTTAAAATATTTCCCTTAATCAATGTACTGTGCTATTTTAAAATTATATTCATTTTTATCATTGATTAGTGCTTGATTTTCGTATTTTATTATTTCATGAATTTAAAAATAAAAACGTATTTTATATCTGCTCGTTTATTTAATTTTATTTAAAGAGAAATACATAGTTACAAATCATCATCTAGCATTGTAACGAAGAAAACTAGGCCGTGAAACATTTTACAGAGCCATTTTTTTTTTCATTTTGCTTTGCTTCGGATTCTTCAGCATTTGCAATAAAAATTATAGAGAAGTTCACCGTGACTTAAAATATTTCGCTTAAATTCAGCTGCATTATTTCCAAATTGTGTTCACTTTTCTTTATCAATGATTAGCGCTTGGTAGATATTAGTATTTCATTATTTCAAGAATTTTAAAATAAAAACGTATTTTATAAATGATTTTTTATTTATTTTGATTTAAGGAGAAATGCACAATAAAAATAATCATCTGGCATTGTAATTCTTACAATTTGCAGCTTAAACAAATTGCGTGGTTTGAAGTATTGTAAAAAATAAAATTCTTGCCATTCAGCTATCTGTGATTTAATTTTATCTTGATACTTTTCTGTTAATTTAGGATCCAAGGGAGCAATTAATCATTAGTTTGAAAAGGGAAGTTCGTGTTCTTCGCATGGAAAACAGCTTTTTGAGACAGCAGGTAAAATGTTATAGGAAATTTTATTCAAGTTTATAATAAAGGTCAAGAATTTGCATTTTGTTATTTACTAGTTCTGATAAGGTTTGATGTGCATGTATTGTGTTTAGTTATACAGTAGAGTCTCGAGAGATAATTCGAGGTGGATGGGGCCGGGCCTACCTCGAACTATCGAAAACTCGAATTATCGAAATCATAAAATTTAATTAATAAATAAATGGAAATGAAAGCAATTTTTAAATTTCAGTGTAGTATATTCAAATGAAAAATGTACTTACATAATATTACATTACTGCTAATAGCAACAGGTTAATTATATCTTAAAATAATTGTCAATTGTTTTTTGTTTAAACACGCTGCTCCTATATAACGATCTTATATATATGCCGTTTTCTTTGGGAGGGGGCATTTCTGCAGGTGGCTTCGGGGTGCGCAGTGGTCATATGACCCGTCGAACAAAATAAAAACCAGATGCAGTAATTCTTTCACGTGCTGTGTATGTGTCGGTCATTATATGGGAGCTAAACTGATTTTTTTTCACTAACTCGGATTTATGGAAAACTCGAACAATCGAGTCTCTACTGTATTAATACACCACCTAAGAACTGAACAAAAGTATTATTAAAAAATGAAAACACTATGCAGTCGTCGACTTAAAATATCGAACGACCGGATGTTAACGAAACACAGTAAATTCAGATTTTGTGAATTTCCTCTTTATATTCCTATGAATGACATAATAGCCTGGATGCGAATTCTGTCGAGCTAAATTTAATTCTCATACTGAGCTCTCATAATACAGATTCAAAAAACGATTCATAATTTTTACATGCCATCGTCTAAACACTTTTCAATCGTTTTGACCTTGAATATTTGGAGAGTAAAGGAAGAGGTAAAAACACAGAATAAAAAAGTCGTTGACGTTTCAAATACGAGGTCGTTTTTTTAACCTCCGATCGAACAGCAAAACAGACAGACAGATGGTAGAATGTTGGGATGCGAGGTGGGCGATTGCACACGTCTCTAACTATATCATCTGCAATTGCTAACGTCAGCTTGCGATTTTCAGCTGAGCTGTCAGCATGTAAACATGCCTAGCAGAATTGGTGCTCCCGCCAAGTGCGAGTTGGGTAGTGCCAGTGGCGAATCCGGGGGGGGGGTTATCTGGCTGCAGCCCCCCAGAACTAAACCAATAAACCAAAATTCTTGACTTTATTTAAAATCGCTACAACTGTTTGTTCTTGATTTTTATTTTTAAAAAATAATAAAATCGTGACAACATTGCTTTCTGGCTTGACAGGCTCGAAAATTGTCCTACTTTTCTAATTATTCCACTTGTAGCGTTGACGCGGTCGAAAACATTCTTTCGCTAGTTATTTCATTGTATTTTTTATTAAATTATCGAAAGTATTGTAGTGTTCTTTATGATTCTTATTGTCAGGTGAGGAAAGTCTATAAAGTTAAAGTGTTTTGCTTTACATAAGCCATGAGGTTTGGCATTCGTCACTACGATACAAAATTTTTATGACCTCACCCCCTCCCCCAGACCTGAATCCTGGATTCGCCACTGGGTAGTGCTATTCGCTTTTATCAAGCAGAAGGAAGTAGTGCGGCAGAAATTCACCGAAGAATGAGCTGAGTATTAGGTAAAAACTTTATGAGTGATGATGCTGTGCATGAATGGTGCAAAAAAATTAATGACTGGAGAACCGACGTTCATTATGAAGAGGGACAAGGACGCAAGCCTGTCGCAACAGAAGATCTTGCTCAACGAGTTCCCGGCAGCTTCTGGAGCAGTTTAAATGGGACGTGTCTGATCACCCGGCGTATAGCACCGACTTAGGGACAACTGATTTTCATCTCTTCCTTGAGTTGAAGAACTGTGTAGGAGGCCAAA
>BGPR01033230.1:0-17082 GCA_013235015.1 Araneus ventricosus | reverse complement strand
GATAATTCATAAAACTAGAAGAATTACAAACCAACAAAGCTGTTTTTGAAAAACTAGAGAAAAAATTTAACTTTACTTCATCCTATTTTTGATAAAAGTAAAAAAATATAATACTGTATAAAACTGCATATCTCAATAGAAAAACATTTCTAATCTGGAAAGTTAACAACATAGAATCTATTCGGCATTTAATGTAACAGAAAAATACATCTTAATAGAAACAAAGCTACATTCATACACGAAATATGCATTATAGGGTACCAAAATTAATTAAACATTTACAGTTACTAGTAACTTTTTTTCTTATTAAAGTATTAATATGAAACTACACAAAAATCTTGAAACTAAATTATGTATATTTAAATTATGAAGAGATAATATATACAGCATCTGACCACAGAAGGATAAACAGTTGGCATTTAATTATCTACACAAATGCAAAAAAAAAAACCTCCCATCAATATTAAGCTATTTCATAATTAAAAGGCAATATAAATATAATACTTGCATATTTTGTTATTAGTAATGACAGTATTACTAGGAAATGGCTCATAAAATAGTAACATGAAGTTGATCTAACTTAATATATTAATCCAATGATCCAGAAATTTTACACGATTTCATGAAAAAATTAAGCTCACATAAGCTTTTAACAATAATTTTTATAAATATTATGAAAAATTTAAAAATCTATACAATTAACACGCCACACAAAGGAAATAAATTTAGATCAAAATCTGCAGTTTTTAAATTTTCTTAGACAATCATCCTACCTTTTAAAGGAAAAATAACATTCTATGAATTGTATATAATACAAAAAATGTTAACTGTTAGTTTTTTCTTTAATAATAATGTTATGTTTATTAACAATAAAATTAAGAAATCAAATAATGTTTCCTTGCATATAATCTAAAAGGAAAAACTTCAAATGTGTCCTTTTCACATATATATTCATTCTAACAGAAAACTTAGTAGAAATGTGAAAGTCAAGACTTGGTATCAAATTTGATCAATAAAAAGGATAGTAATATCACCAATAATTCAAAGAACCTAAAGTAATGAACTTGGTTAAACTTTCAATAAAGTTAAAAATAATTTATAAAGAAAGTGCAATAGAGTTCTGAAAATTACACAAGTAAAAACATTAATGACAAACAGCATAAATGTTAAAAGATGAAATATTACGAAATTTATTAAGATTTGGTCAGATGCCTTCATCTACAAAATGATTAACATAAAAATTTTGGCTTGTTGATATCTTGTCTCGCACAAACACACAGTACAAGAGAAGAGAACTCTCTCATCTTTAAAGATCCATTCAAGCTAGTGTAGTATGATGTTCCAAGCCTGATCCTTTCCATTTCAACATATTCTTCAACTCTATCACATAAACTGTAGGCACAAAAATGCTTGTTTGACAATGACACAGCATAAATGTGAACTCATATTGACCAAAGAATAATCTAGATTTTAGAAAGTGTTAGATTTATAACCACTTCATTTTGTGGAAAATGCCTGTGCTAAAAGATTCAGAGTCCTTTGGATCGAATAAAGCAGGTTTTATTTACAGCATGGTCTATCATACATGAAAAGCAGAATCACAGTGAGGATAAAATGAAAGTCACACATATATATAGATTTTCAAGAGGATTGAAAAGATAGAAAGGCAGCCAATGGGGATTCATAATGATACAGTGAAACAGCGAATAGAAAACATTAATATGACAACCAATCAACTGTATTTAAAAAGGCATGAGTTTTCTGAAACTTAGTGATGTAATGTGCGAATACTCTATTGTAACAGAAAGACACCCAAACAACTGGAAAAGAGAAATACAAAAATTCACATCAAAAACTATCAATCCTTATCATGTACTTCAATTGAAAAAAAATCACAACCAGGCTCACATTAACATCTTGCCTATTCCCTGGGAATATGAAACAATCTATCTAAAAATTAACTGAAAAAGAAAACATATGACTGAAATTCAAAATAAAGAGGTTTCTAGAGATAGTTATTCCTCCAAATGGGGCCAAACAAAACCTGTATAACAAAAAACTGTACTGTCTCCTCTACTGCTATCACCTCACCCAACTGGATCTCAGCTGCCTCTATGCACACCTCTCAACTAGAGATAAACCAAAATACATTGCGAGACAAATAATCCATATGTCTTTATAATGCAAACATATGAAAAGATATACTTCTTACTTTTGAAGAGTTTTAGAAGAAATTATCAAGGAAATTCTTTGACATATAATAGATAGTATCAATAACATAATCTATAGAAACATAACACTATATAATTCTTGGAATCCCAAGAAAGAAGATAGATGTTGAACTCTGATGGAAAATTGACAAAGGTTTACTTTTAACCTCTTTCAATTGACTGCTAAGGTGTTCTGCACTTGCATATTTTGTTATAAGTAATGACAGTATTACTAAGAAATGGCTCAGATTATAGTAACATGAAGTTGATCTACCTTAAATACACTTAATTTCCTTTTGAACTCATTAAAGGTTCAAATAACAGTAAAAAAAGCATGTATATAAAATTTAAAAATAAGACAAGGCAAACTTCTAAATTATGGTGCACTGAATTAATATCATTTTCTTTTATTGAACTAGATGTTAAGATCTTTTAAACTCTATACACCCTCTTTATCATAATGTATTTATATATTTTGAATAAATGTAAAAATTCCCAATAAAACTCTTCAAATTTTTCATAGAAACAAGCAAACATTTGCTTCACTTACCGATAAATAGGCAACATAATTGGTAATGGATAAGAAAGATGAGGAGCAATAGCTAAGAGATTTGCTCTTTCATGTAAAGCTTCTTTCACCATACGGTACTAAAATACAGTAACAAAGATATATTAAAATATATATTGCATTAAAAATATGAGAGTTAAAAATTCATCTTTGTGAGTATACAAGAAATATGCAATACTTGTTCAAGATCAAGCTGCAAAATAGCTTTCTGTAAATAACGGACACCTCCATGAATAAGTTTCGTACTGCGACTACTTGTGCCAGAAGAAAAATCATCCAATTCCACCAAAGCAGTTTTTAAGCCTGTAAATTCGAATTTTGTATGTTGATGAAAATAACTCTATAAAGGTGTAAACATTAATAAATCAGACTCAGAAAAGTTAATGAAGATAAACAGTATATAGTAATGACACTTAAGTTGAAGGAAGTTGACTGAAAAAAATGTCTTCCTTAAAAATATTCCCATTTTCTTTTAGCTGAAAATTTTTATCCTAGGCAGATAACCTTTGCAATATTAAATCCAGATATGTTAATAAAAATTCCAAAATAGAGAAATGTTAGCCATTTTAACTAGGAATCATTTTTAATAGAAACACTTTGGCTCAGATATATATACAGTTTTATTTAAATATGAATAAAAGAAACTATCTTCATTTGTAGCATACAAAAACACAGCGTACATTATACAATGTCATAAATATATATTACTACAAAACACTGACTCAACTCAATGATGCCTTGTTAACACTGATCATTTAACTTTAGCAGTAATTTTAAAATTTCCTGCTACAATAACAAGAGGTTTTTGATATCTGAGACAAGTTTAAATAGCGAGGAAAATATTTTCAATTTTTGTTGCAAGAATGCAAGGTTTCTATTAAACTGACAAACATATTAGTTAACTGTTTTAGAACTGAATAAAAAAAATATCAATAAATAAAGTAAGATTTGGTATGTCTTAGAGTATCAATTATTTAGAGGATGCAGAGTTATTAACATAGATAGATAATTATCATACAAGGAAATATTTAACCATATTGAGCAGTATCTAGAGTATTGTAAATCAAGAGCACTTATTCTCAAAAGTTAAAAATATTTCTCAGTGTTATTTCACAATGTTCTGTTAACACATCACAAGTACAGGTTCATATTCTGCAATGGACATCAAATGAAAGGAATTACTTCTTCACACAACTGTTTTGAGAAATACAACTAACATGTTTCTGAGAAATATCACCAAAATAACGAAGTTTAATTCCCTATTAAAAAATAACAGAGGTATAATTATTGTTGAATACGTTTCCTAAAAAGCATTTCTTAATTCATCAAAGTTTTAAAAGAAGTAACATTAAAGAGAAAAAAAACAATTTACATTTCTAAATTAAAATTTTTAAAAAAGAGAGAATCAGTAAATTGGCAGAAAATTAACAAGTATGCAGAAGTCCAGGAAGAGAAACCTTAGTTATATATTACAAATACATCAAGAGCTATTCTCTTAATGGTAATTTAATATCATAAAAAAATATTAGATTTAAAACTGAAAATTGTATTAGCCGAAAAATAATCTGTATTATTTTTTAAATCATCATTTGGTACCTCTCTATCGCGCAATCAAGCTAAGAATAAAAATTTGGGAAAAAAACCAGAGTGGGTGTACAGCAACTCTGAAATCGTATAGATATCTGAACCTATACCGACAAGAAAAATTGCTTTCTATTCAATTTATTATATATTTACAAATGACATGCCATGAATATAAAAAAATTATTTTATGTATTAAAATTCCGTATTACAGAGTGTAGCAGCAAAACTTATAATATACAGTAACATGACAAATATAAAATGACTGCACAATGTTTGCAGTTCATGATGGATGTTTAGAAAGAGCAAGCAAATACAGTGGGTTGCCAATATAATGTGGACACTTTAGAATTTGCATAGTTTTTCAAATATCGACAGAAAATCTGCATGGATTTTCTTAGAATTTCGAACATGTAAAGATTAGGCTTGAACTCGCATTTTACAGAGAGGATTCGGTCACAAGAGTATTTAGGGAACCCAATAGAAAGTGATGAAGACAAAAAGGGATTTTGATTCATCCCATTTCAAAGAAAGTTGATAATGAGGTGAAACTTTCATCAATGGTTATGTTTGATGTGTATTTACATGCATTTTCGTAAACATAGCACAAATATTCGGGAAGATATAAAGGTTTCTTTAAAAAATCCCAAATTGGTTAAAGTAAAGTTTATGGCGCACAGCCATTTCTCTCCGCTTTAGCTCGCCAATTTCTTGCCGCCAAGCAGAAGACGGATTGGCGACGTCAGGACATTTGTTTTGGTTGTGCAGGAATGTTCCTATTCGTGTCGCGCAGGAATAGATATATTTTTATTTCGCGCTTCAGCGTTGCGATTTCATTGGTCGATTTCTTCGAATTTGAATAAGACTTCGTTGGAATTTATCTTTTGGATTTGAAATTCTCGTTTTTGGATTTTAAAAAAAAAACCTAGATTCCTAACAGTCAATGAAAAAGCGAAGCTACTATTTCCCCACACCTAGATTCCTAACAGTCAATGAAAAAGCGAAGCTACTATTTCCCCACTTTGCTGAAAGTGAAGCCGCTGATGTTTTTTTTAGTTTAAAAAGTTTGTCCCGGTGCAGAAATTCTCGTTTTGGGATTTTTTTTTTAAACCTAGATTCCTAACATTGAATGAAAAAGTGAAGCTACTATTTTCCCGCTTTGCTGAAAGCAAAGCCGCTGAATTTTATTTTTATTTAAAAAATTTGCCTGGAACCCACTTGAGATGCCGCAGGCATTGCGTGCACAAGGCAACAATAAAACGCTCACTGCGCACCATAAACTTAGCTTTTACCCCCAAAGTTTTCCGCATGTTTTTGCTTATAACTTGCAGAGTTTTAAACCAAATTGTATGAAACTTTACAGAATATGTGACAATATATTAGAGAAGCATTGTTTTAAAATTTGTTGTAATGTGCATGTGCAAAATGCAGAGTAATTTTACTATCATAACTTAAGAACCAGATATATAGGGCAACTTATATAAAAATTCCAGTTCAACACCATCAGTATTAAGAAAGATATCAGCATTGAAAGAGCTGAATTCTTTTGTTCTCTAAGAGAAACAAAATGATGAGCTTTCATGAACAAACTGAAATTTTTAAATCTTGCATTTTCGACTAGTTATCATAGAAATACAATTTAAATTTTGTATTTAATTTATAAGTGTACATGAGTATTCAGGATATTCAACCTTCATAAAATTCAATATTACGGTTCGAAGATTCAAGTTTAAAAAATATTAATTTGTGCAAGAACCCTTATCATTTTGTTTTTCTTAGAGAATAAAAGAATTCAATTCTTGCAATACTGATATCTTTCTGAATACTAACGGTATTGAACTGGAATTTTTATAAAAGTTGCCCTATATTGTCTGGCTCTTAAGTTATGAAAGTAAAATTACCCCACGTTTCACACATGCACAGTAAAAAATTATTTACTACAAATACTCATATTTTGTCTAATATTCAAGATATTTACTTTAAATTTTAAAACAATGCTTCTCTAACACATTGTCATGTATTCTGCGAGTTTCATACAGTTTGGTTTAAAACTCTACAAGTTATAATAAAAAATATGCGGAAAAATTTAGATTTGTTTTAAACAAACCTTTATATCTTCCAGAATATTTGTGCTATAATTACGAAAATGCAAGTAAATATTATGCACATCCAAACATAACCATCAGTGAAAGTTTCATCTCATTATCAGCTTTCTGTGAAATGGTACGAGTTGAAATCCCTTTTTGTCTTCATCACTTTCTGGTCGGTCCCCTAAATTCTCTCGTGACCGAATCTTCACTGTAAAATGCGAGTTCAAGGCTATTCTTTACATGTTAGAAATTCTAAGAAAATTCATGCAGATTTTCGGTAGATATTCGAAAAAATATGCAAATTCTTAAGTATCCACATTATATTGGCAACCCACTGCACATGTAACAGAACAAAATGTATAGTTACTTGAAAATGGGACTTTCAACAAAATCTTGCAGCATTTGCTGTTGTGTATACTTTTCATCATCACCTCTCTTTACCCGCTCACTCAAAGTTATTTACCCACATTTTGATTTCATGAGTAGAAGGGACTAGGGTGCAAGATTCAAAGAGGGTGAGTTCAATATACGCACTATAAGGCAACCTTCACATTATGCGTTATGGATCAAAGTTGTTTACTTTTACGCCGTGTCATGTTTGCTTTAACACTTGACGTTTCCTCGCCGTCAGTACTTGAGAGTGCTTTCTCGTTTCTTAGCTGTTTCAGTATGGATTGGAAGCAAGTAGCAGCAATATGGTCTTTCACCCATCAATCAAAAGAAACAAGACTATATTCGCCTCACTTTCGAAGAACAACGCGCAGATGAATTTCCTAATGTCTGTAGCATCCTTTGATGAATTCCACAACCGGTCGAAAAATTATACTCTGCGGCAAAATAATAAAATTTGGAACTGCATTCAACCGACAGAAATGGTAGCTGTGACTCTGAAGTAATTTCGTTGCCCGTTAAATCATACATAGGGGTGAAACGTCCTGGTGTGGTGCAGAAGTTTGGAGAGGGGTGCCAGCTCAGGTGTTGTTTTCGTCATCTGACAGCAGATCAAAATTACGAGGTTTGTCCAAAATAGCCCTCGTGTTGCTTCAAAATGGGACGTTAATATAACTAAAGTAAATCTCAAGTAACTGATACTTATTTTTAAATCTTAATCGTTTGTGTTTAAAACATAAAGGGTTATAGGACATTAAAAAGTGAAAAAGCAACTCTAAAATAGCGAAAGTGAGACTGTTTATTACTTAGCAAAAACTTAGATTTTTTTCCTACCACAATTACATAAGTTCCTTCCTAAATATGGATTTTAAAGTCAGAGTAATAATTTTAAGCATTGCAAATATATATTAATAATATATTACTTAAATCGATTATATAAAAGTTGTCGAACATGGATTTCATTTGCGCGCAGGATTTAAAAAAACTAAGCAACTCATTGCAAACAAATGTTAGGAAAATTTCCTTCGAAATATAACAGCTTTAAAATCATTTAACATGGTAAATAATCAGATATGCTTTAATCACTTTTTATGACGTTAAAATAGTATACCTTTTTCTTGAAAATTACATGCAAGATACCACATATTGAAAAAAACTAGAATGCAATGCTTTGATTTTGCATGATTTTTTCATTGTGTTTGTACACATAACAGGCAAATTTCTTAGTATATGATGAACAATATTTTAAAAATTCTGCATGCAAGTATTTAAAGTATAAATCGCTCACCAAATATCTCTATGTATTGAGATAGGTTTAGACTATATCTTCTAAACTATTTAAAGTACACTCATGTGCAATGCCATGGAATATTCAGAATGAATTAAATTTTCAAATAAAATCATAAAAAAATCAGAAACTTTAATGGTCTTATATCCCCTTAAAGAGTTCAAAATACTGAAGAATTCTATAAGACAGTCGAAATTATTTATAAAAGGTATAAAGTTTCTTGAAATTACTCTAGACGAGAACACTGAAATTTCTTAAAACTCCCCTAATAACATAAACTTCGTTAGCATTGGCACATATTGAAATAAAATAACTTAATTTTAAATAGGAAAAAAATAATGAAAGCATTAAAAAATTACACAGACAACACTCAAATTAAATGTTACTGCATTCTAAAATAATGAATCATTTAGAAATGAAAACATTTAACTGCTAAAGCTTCAAGAAGGCAAAAGGAAAGAGTGACCTTGTGAAGGTGACGGACAGCAGATGAATAAAATTTGTGCAGTGAGAAAGTGACAGCATAATTACAGACATTACTACTAAGATGAAGCCGCTGTGGAGCCGTTCCATTCAGTTGCGGATATGGCTGTTTCAAACCCCAACATACGGCCAGAAACCAAGTTTGGCTAGTGTGAAAGCTCCCACTCATTTCTTCAGTTTACTACTAAGAGACTCCCATATGAATTCTTACCGTAACGGTTGAAACCACATAATGTGAAAGGGACCTAAGACCATGCAACTATCTTTGTTTCTATAAAAAGTCTTATGAACAAATGCATGTTCGTCAATCAATGACTCTATCCCTATTAATAATGGCTAAACACCTTAACAAGAATGATTGTTTTATCTTCCATATGGAACCACTCTTATTTAATTCTTTCTTATAAAATGTGTCAATTCCAGGGTAGAAAATAGCAGTTTTGCTATTCACTCAATACTTAATAGAAATTTAAGAAATGAATTCATTTCATTATAAATCTCAATACTGAGTATATTTTCTAAAAACTAATAAAGAAATAAGCCCTATTTTTCAGCCATCATATAATCAACATTCGAAACAATCTTACAGTCAAACATTTAAATAACAATTCAAGAAATATTACAAATTGCAGGAAACTTAAGTCACACAAAACTGATATAAAGTTCTTTTCTCTAGAAACAAAGTGGGAATCTCAAAAAAACGTGTGCATATTTTTTCAGCATTTTCACATTCAGGAACTTCCTAAGGTATTTATATTATAACAAAGCACAAATTGAATGCAGAAAATGTAAACAAAGCTAAAGGTAATGAACAGATCATTTCTTGTATCTTTTTAGAATGCAATTTAAACATTATTCATAATAAAATGATTTTGTTTTTAATTGATGAAATGTTTATTTTTCTGCAAAGTATTATAAGTACAAATTATATCTGAACATGAAACTTCACACTAATATTAAGAATCTCATAAAGATTAATTAAAAAAATATTCCATGGCAACATTTAAAAAAATTTATTATCAGATGTATAAGATGTAAAACAAGTAAAAGCATGGACTGGTTTAGAGAAACGAAAAAAACTAAGCAAAATAAGTACGGCTCAGATTATAGAGAATTTAGCAGTTTACTGTCAAAGAACATATAAAATATTCAAATTTTTCCAATTGTTTCATTTAAAATATTAAATCGGTAACAATAAGAAAGAAAACACTTTGTCTAAAATATCGTTAGAACTAAAATACAGTAAAAGATTTCTAACAAAGATAAAATCCAACTGAATAGAGAAAAATTTTTTTTATCTAAGGTAAAAAAAAAAAGATTTCATTGGTAAGTAATGTAATATTATTAAATACAATTATTGTGCAAAACAAATCTTGGTTTTAAAATCTAAACTTAACTGCAAATAAATTTCAATTTAGTTGATTTCTAAGAAACACTTAATACAAGAAATATTTCAATTTGATCAAATTTGAATACAAGATTTTAGATTACCAGACAGAAGAAAAAATATTTTCAATTTATATCTCATTTTAAGATGAAACAAATTCAAAAACTGATAAAACATTTACATTAAATAAAGTACAAATGAAACTTTTTTGTTTGGCTAAGCAACATATCTAAACAATGCATGACATTATATGAAGAATACTAATTTTGGTATAAGTATTACATATGAGTGAATTAAATAAAATACCCGCTTTTAAAGAGTTCTGTTTTAGATTTTTAAAGTAAATGCCTTGTAAATGACTAAGTACAAATATATATATAGGTATTCAGCACAACTTCATGGTTTTAAAATTATGATTAAAAATATAATATTGCAACCATATTCACACAATGAGAAATCTTCTCAATGGATTGCACAAAGGTTTAAAATGCCAATAAGCATGTTTCTCTATTAATATCAAAAATATTTTGTCTAGAACAAACTACCAGTCATATTAAGTATAATAACGGTAAACTTAATTATTCACAAAATAAATCATAAAATCATTAATAAGGGGAAAAAAGAACAAAAACATATATAGTTTCCTATATACATTCAATAATTCTAAAAACTAAATAAAGTAGCTTTGAGAGAATTAAAAAAATAGAAAAACATGGAAAAAAAAGATAGAAAAACATGAAAAATCCACTTAATATTAAGAAAAACCAACCTCTAGAAATTGAATCTAAAGTAACACCAGCACCTGTTGCACCACCACCAATAACTAAAATATCATATTCAGGAGTGTTTTTTAATGCATTCAGTTGCTCATCACGACTAGGTAAGCGTAATTTAGGCTTCGAAATACTACCATCAGCCATAACTATATGCTAAAAGAAAATGACATTATTACAAAAAAAACTATACATAATTCAATAAAAATGTTGATGAAAAATTTAAATTCTTTTTAAAACATTATATATCCTATTAATGGTTTTTATCTGCTCTCAACCACATAAATTTATTTGATAAAAATTAATTTCAGCAACCAGGCACCCATTTACAAGCAATATGCAACCACACAGAGTTAAAATACCTATGAATAATAAACATTCAAACTTATTATACCAGTCAGAATTATCATTACTTCTCCCAAATCTAAAGATAAATTATGTTGATTGCAAAATAGCACAAAAGGGATTGTATAATATATATATTTAAACAATTTTAACAACATCATCTAAAAAAACACTTGTAAAACTTAATATCAGAGGAGCATCTCATAAATTTATACTCATAAGAACTAATTTCAAAGCCCAATAATAATAATTCAAGAAGCCTTTATCAAAAATGAATATCACTTATGCAGGAGCACTCAGTGAGTAAAGCTATCACCTAAATTTTTCATCAACAATTTTTTCCTGGAGAAAGAGCCCTGGTAGAAGTACATGCCCTAAATGTTTCCTCAAATAATTTTTCCAGGAGAAAGAGCCTACTAATATATTAAATTTGAAGTAAACATTGAAAAAGTAGTTTACTTTCACTGTCATTTATATATACATAAAACAGAATTTGTTTCATGTTTTGAAATACGCACATATATTGTAAATATTGCACATTCTGCATTTTAGTGGCAACACATTTGCAAATGTCAAAAACATAAACATGCTCACATTAATTCTAAAAAAAATCTCTACCTAAAGCTAAGTATTAAATAAAAATACAATGTCAACGAAGTTCGTTCACTAAGGTTTCTGTAATTAAAAAAAATGTGGGATCATCGAAACGTTGTAAAATGCATAGTTATATGTAGTTGTAGAATATGTACAAATGTCACAACTAAAAAAAACAAAGAAAGAACTGAAAGTTAGTCTAAAAGCTGTATTCTTAATCCCAACGCTTCACAGAGTTCATTCAGTAGAAAGAACGAGAATATTCCAGCAGTTGTGCGCACAATTCCGAGTCAGTAACATTAAAGGAAGTAAACAGCATATAAGGGCGAGCAATTCGCAATCATCATCAGTGCTAAGCGGAAGCATGGCAAGGGGACGAGCTACTAATCTTGCAGTACGCAATCAAATCATACAACAGCACCAAAAAGTTTTTCGCAGCGCCAAATTGGAAGAATGTTCCACTTGACACAATCTACAGTGTGTAGTATTATAAAACATTTCACTACAATTGGAAATAGCAGTCCAGGGAAGACTCCCAGTCGGAAGCTAGCGTTGACTGATTGGGAAGTACGCCTATTTCGTCGACATATTTGTAAAAATAGGCAGGTGGCAGTCGCAGACCTAGTCACATGGGCAAGACAAAGTTTTGGAAAGACCATTTCTGAAGTATCGACACATTGATATATCAAAAAGTGTGGCTACGCATTCTACAAAGTGAGACATAAGCCATTTCTCACTTCATCGAATAAACGTCGAAGTGTTGCGTGGGCCAAATCTCACCTCAGCTGGACTCCATCTCAGTGGAAAAAGGTACTGTGGACAGATGAATCCATATTTGAGGTTTCATATGGAAATATTGGCCGAAAGGTTATTAGGAAGAAAGATGAAGCAAACGATCCATCCTGTTACAAGCGCATGGTTCTTAAAGCAAGCTCTGTGATGGTATGGAGTTGCTTGGCAGTGAATGGGGTTGGCAATTTACATTTTTGTATGGGCACGATAAAGGCTTCAGACTATATACGTGTTCTTGAAATGAATCTATGTCCATCAGTGCACTGATTGTTTGGCAGAATATGATATCTTTTCCAACAAGATAATGCAAAGCCTCATACAGCGATAATAACAAAAACAAGGCTACACACGAAATGTGTCCCTTTTTTAGAATTTGCCAGCAGTAAGCCCAGATCTCTCTCCTATAGAGAATATTTGGAGAATTCTTAAGAGGAATATGGCCCAGTGTCGTCCCCGCAATATACAACAGTTACAAGATTATCTGTGGCAGGAATGGGAAAAAATTTCTACAGACACATTAAGCTGTTTAGTGTCGTCCATGCCTAAATGTTTTGCTGCAGTTATCCGCCGTAAAGGTGACACCACCTCTTGGTAATCAAACCGAATGAAAATTTTTGACTTTAGTTGCACAAGGAAATACACTTGTATCGTTTATCATAACTATCTGTTTTGTTGCAAACTAACACAAATGCCATTACAATGTTGTATTCAACGTATCAAATGTTAATAAAATGTTTCTTTTGCATATACGTTTCTTTGTATTTCTCAATTTTCTCATTTCAAGCTATTTCTTACGTGAACCAACTTCACTGATGTTGTATTTTAATATCATGGAAAAAGTAAAAACTTTAAAAGGAAAAATAAAATAAATATACTTCCTTACAGGATGATGAGTTAAGTTATCTGACTTGTATAAGCCATAAACAGCAAGAACACTGCCACATCCTCCCAAAACAATTTTGTAGAATCTTGACGACATCTATAAAAAATGCAGACAGTTGAAACAAAAATCAAATCTCTATCATTACATAACATGGTGTAAATCCTGAAAATGCAAAATTTCATATAATATTACTTTTATTTCTGTGTATTAATTGTTGTAAAGAATTGTACCAGAAAGTGGTATCTGCAAACAGAAAGAAAAGCATCCCAACATAAACGGCGATAAGAACCAGGGATGTCACGGATATTCCACAATTGGTATTGGACCTTTTTGCCGAATACTAAACAGATATTTGGTTGAATCGATTCAGGATATAATAATTTTTTTTAAATATGCTTTTCAAATATATTTAACAAAGAATATTTCAGAATTGCATTTTAGTACATTTATTACCAAAAATATCTCCTAACATTAGGTCAATTTTAAGTTGTATAGCAGAAATGTATTTAATAATGTCGCATGAAGCCTGAAATTATGATGCAAGAACAATAATTTTTCAGTCTTTTCAAGAAGTCTATTCTGTTTGGTTTCGTATATATAGCCTGCTTCAGAAAATAAATACTCACTATATACTAAGCTTGCAGGACCCAAACTATTTTTTCTTGCTTAATTTGCAAAATCTTGGATATTTTTCCCACACTTTTTCTCCACCAATTAAGTGGACACTCCATCCCAGCTATTAGAAATTCTTTATCAAAATAACAATTAACTTCTAATAATTTTAATTTATCCACTTAATTTCCTTCTGTGTCGTTGTCATATTCTGCAATGATGACTCTTATTTCTGTGAAGCAATCCCAAAATGAAGGTTTATCATATCTTATTGTTAGAATTTAGGCATTTTAAAATCTTACAAAAATGTAACAAGGTGTTAACAGTTCTTTAAATATACAAATAATAAAAAAAAAATCAATTTTATTAATCTAACTTTTTTATTGAAAATTTGAGAAATATTTTATTTAAAATCATAAGTGAAATGTTTTTTTAAAAAATGTATATTTGGCTGCTGAATGTTGGGTATTTGGCCTGAAATTTGGTATTCAGCTATTTGGCCAAATCACTATTCCTTACACTACTAACAAGAACTGTAGAAAATCATACAATGCAGAAATTGGAAAAGAATGATTACAATGGAGAAATACTCACAATTTACAGAAACATAGACAAAGATGCTATGAGCTTAATTGTACAACAGGATTTAAGAGTTTTAAGCGAACATTCAAACACATTCATATAGATTTCCTAATTTGTTAAATGGTTGATAATTGTTAAAACAAATACATTCTTACTAAATAAAGCTACAGATATTTTCTTTTAAAGCAATTAAACATAATTTTTATCAAAACAGATAATAGGACATGGTCACATTAATAAGCCATTTAATTGAAAATAAAATTTGAGTTATGGCATTTTGTAACAAAGGCAAAATGCAGAATTAAAATACCACAGTCAAAAATTATCACCAATTCTTTGTTAAAACAGGGTCAATACAAATTATCCTATTTATATGTGGAATAATATAATATGGAAGTCAAATGCAATAAAATAATATTCCTTTGAGGAATAAAAAGAAAAACCTCAAAATGTCAGATGTAGACCCTTAAGGAAGTCTTTTCACTAGCACAAAACAACAAAGAAAAGGAGTTTTAATCGGAAACATGGCTGTTTAAATTTCAATTGCAACTTATGCAAGTAGTTATCACTGAAGCAATACAAAATTCCAACAATAGTGCCTGTACTATTTTTGAAATAATACTACTTGCAAAGAATTTCATATTTAATTAATAAAACCCAACTTGAATGAGATATATGAAATGTTAGAGACTTTTGAGATGTAGTCAACTTTCGAAAAAAATTTTGGCTCGGAAAATGATATGTTTTACATAAGTAAAAAACAAAAAATGAATTCAATGATGAAACTATAAGCTTATCTGAATTGGGACTTAACATAATTTTAAAAGAATACTTAAGAGTATAGGTCTATTTTAAAGTCCATTTTATATAATTTAATTAAATGAATACTCTTAATAAATAGTATATAAAGAATAATATAAGTACTTAATTTTAGGTAATCAAACATTATTTATCATAATAGACTATGAGGCATACTTATGTTACTAATATATTCTAACAAAATTAAGAAGCAAAGTTTGAGAATTTGATGAAGATTTTGAAACATAAACAAGAAATTCAAAATCATATGTTAAAGAATAATGTTGTTTGTCGTAAATGTAATAATTTAATATCCAATTACAGCTTTAAAAAAAATCATGGATATAATAATGTCTAGTAGACCTTCCCACAAAATTGAAAGAACAGCAATTGAAGTGCAAAATATAAGTACAGATGCTTCAACAGAACAATCCACTATTCCTACATTTTAAAAAGTTATAAAATTTAAGATATCTGCATGAATAACTGAAACAGAGCTTCTCTAATTTTTTCAAATTCACGACCGAGAAAAAAAGAAACTTTCACAACTCCAGATTTTGCTTCTTTTTTACATGGGAAAAAAGAACAAACGAAATATTAATGAATGACAAATGGAAAAAAAAAAATCCTGACATACGTCTGTGTTATAAATTTTAATTAAATGTCCTTAACACAGTTGTCTACTAATATTTTAACACTAATGTTGAGGAATTTCAGAAAAGCATATGTTGAAAAAGTTTTCATGACTGTAAAATTATGAAATCCTATCAGAGTTCAACCTCATAATTGAAAGAAGATACCCTACTTTAGTTCATTGTCTTAAACTTATTACTTCTACACAAAATATTTTATCAAAACAAATTATTTTCAAACACATAACTACTAGATGATATACTATAGTTCTAACACAATACCATTACTTAGAATACTAATAGTTGTTACTTTACCTTTTCATAACAACAAAGAAATATGTTACTGACAAAAGTAGTACAGTTAAAGAAAACTTACAACTAGATACGAGATGTATCATTGCGCTCAGTTAAATAGTTCTGAATATGATCCAAAGGTATTTAAAAGTAATTGATATATTTGGGCAGAACTTGCTTTTAAACACTAAAATATGATAATCTGCATAATAAAACTCTATATTAAAATTTTCTCTGACAAATGTTGAGTTGAACCAGAGTAATTATAAGATGTTATGTATTACAACACCTACTAGTGATGCAGCCATTCATACTAGCTATCTGAATGCTGTTAATTTGAATTTTCTGTTTATATAAGATCTTAAATTGTTTCCTTTGATGCACATCTGTAAGCATTCGAACTAACTACAATCAGTTATTAGATTTGTTTGATTATTGCTGCATCAATGAATTAAAATTTTAATTATTTCTACAAGAGATCAACCAAGAACATCACTAAGTTACTATAAGTGAAGCTTATAAAAAGAACATTTAACTTAGAAAAAAATTGATATTATTCAGGGGTTCCCAACCTATTTTCCTTCGCGTATCCCTTGATTACTTATTTTTGTGTACCCCTACTGTCATTTCCACCCTCTTCCTTTTCTTAGTCAATGCAAAGAAGTTTTTATCAATCATATTAAGGGCATAGGCCAGCTTAAGAGTCTAATAACTCGAATTAACTTAACATTTATAGGACTTATTTTTGATTTTACATTTTATTCAACTTTTATAAAATTA
>BGPR01033228.1:0-15997 GCA_013235015.1 Araneus ventricosus | reverse complement strand
AAGGGTTTCAGCCTACCAGAGGCAGATCTCTTATTTCATTGGAATGTTGGAATTTCTTGTTTTTCAACTTAAAAATTCAAGTGGCCCGCTACTGGTACGTGGCCCACTACTGAAGCACTTACCTTACATCTTAAACTAACAAACAATTGTTCTTGATGGCTCAAACCTGGAGTGCATTCTAACAAAATTGTGAAATGCTTAGCTTTCTTAACAAAATTTATTGTTTCCTTATTAACTAAATATAAAAAATAGCCACTTTATAAAATTATAGCCACTATTCATGCACAAACACATGTTAAACGTTGCGTTGCGTTTTTAGTTATTTTTTATATTCTCTGTCAATAATGTTTCTCAGTTTGTAACAGTTTATGTGCGGCTTGTAAGATATTCTAATCTTTCATGACTTTAAAGAACCCAACCTTGCCTTAGATTGGCAGATGTAAAATGTGCACAAATTGTATAATTATATTCAAATGTATTTATACTTGGATTCAGTGGCGAATCCAGGATTTGGGTCTGGGGAGGGGGTAAGGTCATAAAAAATTTGTATCGTCATGACGAATATCAAACCTCATGGCTCATGTAAACCAAGACACTTGAACCTTACAGACTTTTCTCTTTTCTTTGACAGTAAAAATCATAAAGAAAACTACATTACTTTCGATAATTTAATAAAAAAAATACAATGAAAAAAATAGCCAAAAAATGTTTTCGACTGCGTCAACGCTACAATTACAAGTGCAATGATTAGAAAAGTAGGAAACTTTTCGAGCCTGTCAAACAAGAAAGCAATGTTGTCACATTTTAATTATTTTTTTTAAAAAAAGGGAAGTTAAGAACAAACAGTTGCAGTGATTTTCCCCTGGATTCGCCAATGCTTGGATTTAAAAAAACAGAAATCAGTTTCATTTTGCAAAATCAGTCAGCGACGTGGGGCCTTCTGCGGTCGCACCTTTCACACTCCCCTCCGGCGGCTCTGGGAAGGGGATCTTTTAGCGATAAGGAACGGAGGAAGACTCTCCCCGCTGGGATAATTAGACCTCCCGCAGATAGCAATGAGAGGGGGGAAAATTCAGGCTATTCTTTTTCAAACACCTCTTGTAGGACTGGTTATATTTCTTAAAGGAACCCACTGACAAGCAGAGAAATATTTTTCAGACGGCTTACTCTGACCTATTAGTCGCTCAGAGGGATAAGCACTCGGACTGAGTTGAAGCGCTTATTGTGTAGTGATGAGTCGTTCACTCCGGAACGAATCCGAGGATCCGGATCCTCAAAAGAAACGACCGGATCCCATTCCGACCAAAAGGAACGAATCCGCGGAATCGGATTCGTGAATCGGAATTGGATTCACTCTGATTCCGCGGATTCGGAATTACTGATTCCGATTCAGAATTATTGATTCGGATCCATAATTTTGGAAGATGATTTGTTTCGTTCTGGAATGAACGATACATCATTTGGGGTCATGGATGATGCAGATAAGTTTCTTTGCGAGGAGCATGAGAGGATGGTAAGATTCGGTTGATGCTGTGCATACAGATAGATTTCTGAGGTTGTTTACAAAGGAACCAGTAGAATAGTTGGTTTTACCAATGATTATTTTGATATTGCTTGAGAAGTAAAAGAGTTGCTAGTAAAACCAGCGGAAGTAGCCTCCCCGAAACTTTCTCGCATGCGACTAACACGGGTTGTGAAAAAACACCACGCGCCAGAAATTCCCTAAAGGCTGGTTACACACACAGCGGATTTCTGATCGCGCGGAAAATTTATCGCGCCGTTCACCGAAAATCAGCTGCTGACTGTTCGACTATTGGCAGCGTGGATTCATCATCAAATCAATTTAGTTTTGCTTAAATTATTTACTGCTTGGTATTGTTTGAAATGAACAGAGAGCAAATTATAGTTTTATTGTTATCCCGTCGTCGAATAAAGAAGAAAAGAAAAAATCGGTTTATTTGGGTTAATCCAATTAATGAAAAAAAGAGGGGGTTGGAGCCTTCTATACGTTGTTTGAAGAGTTGAGGAAGGATGATACGAAATTCTTCAATTGCTTCAGAATTTCGAATTACTACTTAAAAGAGTTTTTTTCATACTGTTCAATATTGAGTACAACATTGCACAATATCGAGTCAATATTGTACAATATAATTCAACCTAGTTTCAATAATATACTATCTATATTCCCAAATAAAATTTAATTATTTATTAGATTACGTAGTCAATATTGAAAAAAAGGTTATATATATGTATAATTCTCTGTAAAACGAAAGTTGTTCATCGCATCTGATATGTTGCTTAAACAGAATAATGTTGGCGTGTTCTTTATGTAGTATAAATAAGGGAAAAATATATAATTAAAATATTTATATTATATACTAAAATATTTATATAGGTAAAATATTTTAATATTCTGGTGCTAATGGGGCACTTCGAGAATCTCAACGGGTTTTTTTTTATGACTTTTACACTTTCTAGTACGTATATGTGAGAAAGTATGAACTTATCAAAATAATTTCTTTCTATTTCAATACAACAAAGTCGCTGCGAATTTCCAGGCTGAAACAAGGCGTTTCTGTCCTTAAAAATGTCGAGAGTTTTATTCCACAAAACATGCTTTTTGGATTAATGCAATTAAAAATTCATTATCTATAAGGTCGGACATTTTCACAATAGAAAAGAACCCAATAGATTCCAAAACAACTTATACAAACAAAGATGAAAATCACACTGAACAAAGCAACGCGGTAGAAATACCGCCGTGTGTGTAAGCTCTCAT
Organism: Araneus ventricosus; assembly: GCA_013235015.1. Lineage (NCBI taxonomy): Eukaryota > Metazoa > Arthropoda > Arachnida > Araneae > Araneidae > Araneus > Araneus ventricosus. Next base: position 13,218 of record BGPR01033228.1, on the reverse strand, counting down.
TTGGCCACGTGCGCCTCTACTTGGGTGGCGACGGAAAAACTTCCGCAGACGATAGTGGCAGTCCGCGACTGCATATCTACCGCACGCGGTAAATAGTCCGCGCGTTCATTTTCCCGCTCAGTGTGTAAGCTCTAACTCACATCAATGCACTACTGTTGGAACGGCGGCGCGATAAATTTTCCGCGCGATAAAAATTCGCTGTGTGTGTAACCAGCCTAAGGTGTGGAAAACGCTCCAGCGTTCGCGCCTTTTTCTGCGTCGTAGAATGGGGGAAAAAAACCGAATATGTAATTTCAACGCTTTTTTTTAACCGATTTAAACGAAAATTGGAGACAAATATACAATTAGGGATTCAAGACTATGTACGAAATTTCATTTATCTAAGCCATTTCTTTTCGAAGATATCGTCTTCAGAAGTATGGGATTATACTGACAGACAAACAGTCAACCCTTTGACGGATTTGGCCCAAACTTTTATACGGACCTACATTCCTGTTGATGAAACTGTGTACCAAATGTTATCCGTCTAGCTATTCAGGTTTTTGAGTTATAGTGTTCACATGAACGCGGACAGACAGACTTTCTTTGGACGGATTTATTTTGTCCAAAATTTGACAGAAACCTATAAATTATGTGTCAAGATCACATACCAAATTTCAAGCCTGTAGCCTTAATATAATTCCCAAATTGTGGTTTTCGGACTCAGGGAGGTCTAAAACGTGGAGATTCGTCAAAATCTCGAGTTCGAATTTTTTGACGATTGCAATACTTTCTCTTTGCATACTTCGTGTACGAGAAAGTAAAACAGGTACAAGGGAGCTACGCATACATGATATCACAATGCTAATTATGTTTTAATTTTTCTTTTAACTGTTGTTTTAAACAATGTGCTTTAATGCAAACTGAGTATGCTATCACAGAATTTGAAAGAAAATTTATCTACTGATATCGTATTCATCGCTATAGGTTTTGCATTAGTTGAGGAAAAAGAATGTTGACAACAGAAATAAAGGTGCAACTTAAATTCGTTTATCATCAAATGCTCATCTTTGACCTAAGATGCTACAGAGGACATTTCACGTAGTTTGAGTTCTCAACTTATTGAAAATATTACGAAATTAAATGGCAAAAATAGCTACGAAATTTCTTGAAAATCTCATTTCGCAATTGTTTTGATCATAATGTGATGGGTATTGTTTGCTGAATGCCCATAAAAATGTGTATTTTTCGAAATTACTGCATGTTTTTTGTGTTGAAAGTTATTAAAGTTACAAAATACGCATGTTTTTAAGTGCATCTACATTTTTACACCGTTATTTTGAATGATGAAGGGATTTTTGAGGGAGATCAAAATTGATAAATCATTTTCTCACCAATCAAGGAATTTCTCCTACTGTTTCGTTTAACAGGAAAACATGAAACGCCTGACAAAAAGTTTATTTTCTCTTCAAAAAAGAAATGGAACGAAGATTCCGGAAATAAAAGATTAACCAGCGGGAGTGGTCTCCCCTAAACTTCCTCGTATACTCCTAACACATGTAGAGAAAACTAGAATAATAAAAGACGTCAAATAAACTTCCGTCGCAAGTAAACCAAAGTTGGAACCACGCGTGGTTTGAAGGATCAAAACAAATTCAAATCCCCTGCGCATTCTTCTGCGCAACAGGACCTGGCGAGACTCCCTAAATGTTTGCTTCCTTACAAAATCGCTCCAGAATTGGTTTTTGGCAAACTGCCAAGTTTCGGAGCGTCCGTTCTCTCTCCAATACGCACCAGTAGACATGCGCAGGGAGTTAGTTTCAAAACTGAACAAGTATGCGATTATACAGACCGACAGACAGTCAACCCTTTGACGGATTTGGCCCAAAATTTTATACGGACCTACATTCATGACGATAAAACTGTGTATAAAATTTTATCCATGTGGCTTTTCAAGTTTTTGAGTTATAGCGTTCGCATGACCTCGAACATACAGACAGACTTCCCGTTGACGGATTTTGTCCAATATTTGATAGAAACCTACAAATTATGTTTAAAGACCACATACCAAATTTCATCCCCGTAGCTCTAATAGTTTTCGAGTTATCGTGTTCACAGACACACACACAGACAGACATAATTCCAAAATTGTGTTTTCCGGAATCAGGGAGGTCTAAAACGTGGAGATTCGTCAAAATCTCGAGTTCGAATTTTTTGACGATTACAATACTTTTTCTTTGTATACTTCGTATACGAGAAAGTAAAAAAGATGCAAGTAAAAAGAATTCATAATAATTATAATTAAAAATAATTATAATTTTTTGTTCTTAACTCAAGATTTCAATATCAAAAATAGTTTCCTTAGTAGAATCTCGGTACATTGAAATTATTAGATTTGATAAAACTATTTAAGAGAAAAATTTGAGTCTGTACTTTTTTCAAACAGTCAAAAATGTTTGGTATAAAAGTTTAAGATAAGTAACAAATAGGCACGAATTTTAAAAATTATTAAGAAATAATATATGTCTATGTGAGTAATTTAAAGAATTACTCACTTATATCGAATACATTACGTCGAATTTTTTTTATATACCTTTTGGTTTTGAACACTTTATTTAAGTATGCCATCCTCAGCTCACGCTTACGTGGCGAGGTCGGTAGAACGCCCCGTTTCGAATCCTGCTGACATGGGTTCGAGTCGCGGGCAGGCGTTGTCGCTGCAAGCCAAAAGTTTTGAAAATTTTAATTTCGGATATTTTCTTTATAATGTTATTTTATAATATATATTCAGCATTTTATTTTATTTTACTCTTTATTCCCAAACCTGATTTATTATTAGATAGATTTTAAATAATTCCTATTCTAACTTATTAGTTCCCCCATACTTATATATAAGTTTAAGGAATTATTTAAAATTTATCTAATAATAAACCAGGTTTGGAAATAAAAAGCAAAATAAAATAAAATGCTGAATATATATTATAAAATAACTTTTTAAAGAGAATATCCGAAATTAAAATTTTCAAAACATAGTCTTGAAACGACTATGCTTGCTGAGATTTGAGCCCGTGTCAGCAGGTCTCGTAACACGACGTTCTACCGACCAAGCCACGAATGCAAGTGATTTGTCTTGCATATTTAAATGACATTTATAGTTTGCTCAAAATTTAAAAGCAATTAATTCAACTGAAAGGAATTTACTAAGAAATTACATTTTGTTAATATAGTTAATAACAGATTTTAACAGCAGTGGTTCTTTGATAACTGCAAAGAATTGTTTTATATTCCTTGATGATGATTAAAAGATTTTTTATTGTATGCAGCTCATTAGCATTGGGTGAGTTTATATTTAATTAGAAAGAAATACGAGTTGAAATTTCATTATTGAACGCTTCAGCAAATATACTGTTTCCAACAAATTAAATGACATTAATGGGAAATCTTAACCAGATAATAGAAATCAAAAGCTTCTCAAAATACTGAAGGCTCTAGCAAAGTTTCGTTAAATTCACTAACGACATTTTAAATAATTAACAGAAATGTTAATTGAAAAATAATTAGTAATTAAAATTAATTATTAAAATGATCATCAATATAATTAATTATAATTATTAATCAAAATTATTCATTAAAATTAATATCAATACAACTAATTATCCATTGAAAATTATAATTTTATTAATTATGATTCATAATTATATTAAAATAAAAGTTCAATAATAAAGATTATTACAGTAACTATCGGCGATAAATCCATTTACTTTCCTCCACCAAAGGAACGAATCTGACACATCACTATTATTGTGCTAGTAGTCGAGGAAAGCTGTAATATATTATATATTTAAATTTTAAAAAATAAAGTGGTGTAATGATTATATTTAATAATGAAAGCCTTTTTGAAATATATGATGCCCCCTTAAGTGTATCTTTTTATACAGAAAATAGAAAATCTAATGTAACGTTAAAACTTCTCATACAAATATGCTGAAATTTTGCATAGACCTATCAAATGGCCATCTGCTTCGATTGCTGTTAAAATTTATAAGTGTTGCTATTCAAAAATGTTTTAATACCAATTTTGATAAAATATTTCAAGTGCTCAAAATTATTTTAAAATAAAAAGTAAAAGTTTAAATTGTGCAGATATAATTCATACTACTACATAAAAAAATTCTAGGTCGATAGTTATATTTTTTCTCAAGATATCAATAAAAATTCAAACTTTTACTTCAACATTAGAAACTCAACATTTCATTTGCTTATAATTGCGAAACAAAAAATACTGGAATGATGAAACTTGGCATTCCAGAATAAATTTTTATGCAGTTTCGAAATTGTTTAAGAAAAATATGTGTTTCCATTGGAAATTGTGATGTTATTGCTATTATAAATATGTTTATGACCCCTTATGAAAATTTGAAACATGAAACCTTTTACTAGACCTTATTTCCTGAAAATTATATAGTACCTTTTGTTTTAATAGGCGATGTACGACGGCAAAATAATGTCAGGTGGTTGCTTTTTCTTTCCGCGACTGTACCTTCCCACAGGCTGAGGAGTGAGACAAGTAATAATCGGCACTTATGCTCTGCTCTTTTTCCAATGGGAAATCGGTACAGAACGGAGTTCTATCAGCACAAGGTATTTTACGATATCTCCACGATGTTGCTACTATATTTTGAATGTCACACAACATCGTAAAGATATCTTGTGAATATTGTAGAATATCTTGCGCTAATAAAGAGGTATGTGTAAAGTACCCATAAAGATTTTTCAAGCCGCTGATCTCTACCTATATTTTGTGTCACTAATGACTTTTTCGACACAAATAAAATATATGCACCGAGCGTTAATGGTGTTCTCCCGTTCTCACCTTTCTTGTCAGCTGTTGATTGTCGGACGTTCAAAGCCTGATAGCAAAACTAGGCCTGGCTATTCCGTCGAATAGATTTTAAAGCCGCCCCCCCCCCCCCCAGGTTCACAAGGACGAGGCGTATCTGCTTACCACTACTTTTAAAAAAACCACTGCACCGGGGAGAGTCGCATACCGCTATCTCGGTTCCCACAAGAAAGTCAATTGAGATTCATTTTAGTCGAAGAAGACTAAGCATTTCCTTCCATCCACGTTAAGTGTGATGTCACACATACGGTAATCTGGAACAAACAAACTCTCGTGTTATGTTTTATTCTTTGCTTATAAACAAGACAAACCATTTTATTCAACCATTTTTTGGTAAATTTACAGGTTCTTTCTGAATTATGTCTACTAATAATAAAGGAGAATATGGTTTGGCCCTACAGGGCAAACCTAGATTTAGAGCTGACGATTTTGGCACAAAACATACTTTGAAGGTGAGGAATCGCACCTCGAGCCCTTTTCCTGAAATACAGAAAAGAATGTTAATTAATAAGATATTAAAATTTCTGCGTTTTTTCCTTAATAACTTCAAATACTTCAGCACAAAATTAATTTAGACACCATCTGAAAATTTAAAATTTATCTTTTTCAATGATATCAATTAAGTTGAAATATGATTTTTCTCTAATTTTTAATAAATTAGTGTATTATAGAGTACCGTATAATGTTTAACTTCTGCTCAAGAGAGCAAAAACAGTTAAAATGCTAAAATTATATAAAAAACATTAAATTAAAAGAACCAAACCTAACAATACACAGCGCAAACCCAAAGTTAAAGATATGTCCGTCCTGATGGTGTGGTCAGGTTTGGAGAGGGTTCCAATCTTGTCAGTCTCGTCATCTGACGCATCTCAGAAATTACGAGGTTCGCGTCCCAAAATAGCACTAGTATCAAAACACGACGTTATACCACCAACTTACTAAAGAAATAGTCACAACTAGATAGCTAAAATTTAAATACTGAAACTAAACTAAAATGAGGTATCTGATTAAATATCTTTAGTAAAAGCAGTAAATGGCAAAGAAAATAAAATAAAAGTAAAAAAATTCCCCAATTTGGCAGCAGCATGCCAGGATATCTTTGTATCTGTTTATTATGTCCAGTTGAACTTCTAGTAAACCAAAAATAGATAATAATATCAAAAGTTTTTAGTGTAATTTAAATTTCTTTGAGCAAATCGGTAGAGAAACAACAAAAAAATTCCCCAGTTTTATTTTAATATACTTCCATACTAATGCTCGACAAAACTGCAAGAACCGTAAATTCGCCATTTGTGAGGGGGTTGAGTGGTGGGAATCCTGGGTGGCAGATTTCCTATTAACGATAAGTGACTCTGATTAATGTTTATTTGTTTCTTCTCGTCAGTTGTCCATATATGTTACCCCATATTTCCAATTGCTTGAGTTTGTCAACTATTAAGTTAATTTTTCAAAAAATAAGATAAAAAAAGCTGCTGCGAAAGTCTTTCTAATTAATACTGTAATTTCATAGACAACTGGCTGAACGATAAGTAGTATTGGATGCTTGCCAGATGGCGCTGGATTTCCATATGTGGTGCTAGAGGTTATGAACACTTTCCGTCGTCCTGAAAGTTTCTGGAAAGTATATACTTTTGACTATCCACTATGGCCAGCTAACCAATCGCTGTTGACAACACTAGTTAAAAGCAGCGTGTATCAATAAGTTGAAAGGAAAATGTTTCAGCTTGTAGTTGTTTGATCGACTGATTTAATGAACAGTTTTACACAAATGCATCTCCCCAAGATCTTGCAATCCCTAATATGACCAAGGAAGAACAATTTTTAAACTCAAAGGAAACTTGAGAAGAGTATCTGAAATATTGTTTTCTCAAATTTAGATAAATAGGAGACATCGAATATGGACTTCGCCTAGATTGTATCGGTATCTTATCTTTTTAATACTAGCTGAAACGCCAACGGTTCTCGGGATGAAAATATACTTCCATGTCTATTTATTTTTATTCATTTTTTCAAGGATTTTTTGAAAAAGTTGTTCGCTTTTCCACAAGAGGATAACGCAGGTTAATAACGGTTATTTCACATTTTAAATCATTACAGAAATACAACCTCTATAACTACCACTATTTTTTTAAACAAAGAAAAGTAATATAAAAAAAAGGGTTTTGCTTCTTTATTTTGCCGGAATGAAATGATCTTTAGATTGAAAAGGAAACAGGATGTATATACCATCTTTCAATTGTTCAATGTTTAGGTTAATTATTTGAAAATCTAACCGCATTTCCATTGGATTTATATTTTTTTTAAATTTATTCGTCTTGACTTGGATTGAGCAGTTCGTTGAGTGCCACCGCCTTTCTTCTTCTGAGTACAGTTTTTGAAATTAAACGTAAAGAGAACTTCAGTAGGTGCAGAGTGCGATTTAGAGATTTTACTCAATAGCGAATTCTTTTACAATCTTTGTTAGTAGTTTTAAATAAACAAATTTAGTGGTGTGTTTGCTTGTTGTTTGGAAGAAAGCTTGGTCGTTTATTGAATGTTGTCGTTTAAAGGCATCTAGAAAGTATTGGCTACTCATGACTAATAAACTAGTTCAAAGAGTGACAAGAAGCTATTGTCATAAAAATTGTATCTAGTTGCAGTAAGTGAAATGCTCTCCGGAATAAAGCATTTACATTATCATTTAGCGGTTAAATTAGAGGTTAAAACCACAGTGATGAAGACGAAAAAAAATAAGCAGTGATGGAATGTTTTTTAACCTGGGTAACAAGAATCGCACTGTTTTAAGGATCTTTCACAATGTTTTTCTTATTTATTTCTCATGAAAAGAAAGCTGTGTCGAGCGGCATTCCGTCCACTAGCACATTGGGTTCTCATTTCGAAGACACTGTAAAGAGATAGGAATTTTAAAAACTACACTGAAATTTCTCTTAGCTGTCACCCTTGCAAGCAGTCACCCTCTCAGCAGTCACTTTTGTTTGGCATGGAATTCTTGGCCTGTGAATATAAAGTCAAATATTCCAGCCCCTCTGAGCCTTCTTCCGCTCGTTCAACTTTCGTAAAATACATTTCTTTCGTTTTCTGACCATTGGGCCTTTATTAAGAGTAAAGGGAGGGAAAGAAAGAACTGAAAAATTCATACACTCTATCTGCTAAAATAATTATTCCTTTCGCAATGTGAAGAGAAAAGTGAAATACGGCCTCCACCGACTACGGCATTTAAGAATTCATTTGTGACTTTCAGGGTGCGATCTGGACTCTGATAAAGAAGCTGCTGATATGGGTTACTACCATCAGAAAATGAAACTTTCAGCTGAACAGATTTCAGGGGAAAGATAGATTATATTTTTCTTTCTCAGCAGCAATTACCGACGAAACAATAAGTGATTTATTTTTCCAAGAATTTAAAATGAATAAAAGTTACTTCCGAAAAAAAAGCTGAAAGTTCAAGGAAACGCAAAATCTTTTATTTTAATTAGAATATTGTACTTTCTTCTTTACGTGATTTTTAAAATTCGCTATATCAGAAATAACAAATTAGTGCCTACAATGGTCGCTCGTGTTATGTTATCTTGGGTGTGCTGTGAGCTTTTAATCCTTGACTGTATTGATGACTATTTGTACAACTCATTTTTGTCTTTTTTCATGAACTTGAGTAGTTTTATATTTAATTAATAAGCTTATAACATTTTTTTCGCCTCCAATAGGTAAGTATTTCAGCAAAATAAATTTGTTTTCCATTTTGTTTTCTTGTATTTCTTACTACATTTATGTGGAATTCCGTTCAAGGAACAAAATGACCATAAGGGTTTACCTTTAAGTGAAGTGGTTTCGGATTTATGTCTAGGGGATTTTAAGGGTTTCAAACACGTTAAACCTTAAAACAAAATACTGTTTAAAATAGACGAGGAGACTTGAAGGTTAGAAATACAACAAATATTTATTAAAATACTAGGCAGAATTTGCAAGGAAACGAGATATATATACAGAAAGGTTAAGGAGATAATTTACATGAAGTCATGATTCAATGTGAGCTAGATGAATTAGGGATAGATATTACAGTTACTATTAATGGTTAAAGATTGTACGTTAAGGATTTGGTATTGAGGAGAGCCATTAGAAAGGTAATAAGTCATGCTACTTACGGTCGGAAGAATGGGCGGCAAACGCCAAATGAATCAACACAGAGTTAGTAAAAAAAACATAGCTACTGTTGCGGTGCTGCTCTCTGCTTGCTCTGAGCTTGCACTCGAGTTTTGTTCCAAGAAAAAAAAGATGGCGCTGCTTGTAACCAGAACAGGGTATCTCCATCTATTGGCGAATAGACTAATTAATCTAGCTCTTACACTTTGCAAGGATAAAATAGTACTTTACAGTATTTCCTACATTTATAAAGATTCACAAGAGCTGCGGCTGAACAATAAAGTGACAGTATAGTACAGAAATAAAAATAATTTTCTTACGCAATTAACCAGAGAAAAAAAGGTTATGGTGAAACATAAAATAGAATAAGCGAATACTATTAATTAATATCATGAAAAAATTACTTACAGATAAAATCCATTCTTCTTGTTTTGGTTTCCAACGAAAGATAAAATACATTGGCCTTGATAGCATGGCGATTAAAAAATATTTTACCCTTTGAAATCAAAAGAAGCAAGCTGCATATGTCTTATAGTTGTAAAAGTGAACATCTCCATTTTTTTCATAAATGCGTTTTTTTTTCAAGGAATTTTTAAGTCTATGAATTTCTTCTACCACTTGGTAACCGAAAATGTTCAAAACTTTGCACTATCCATGTTTAAAATAAGGGCGGAAAATCAAGATGTGCTGCAGAACTGGCCATCTCCACTAATGGGTGCGGATTCAAAACCGACCATCTCAGATCCGCCGGACAGAGCAAGTGGATTTCATTGAAACCTTGCCAAACGATAGCTGATAATGCACACACTGCAATAAGTTCCGTTTTTTTCTGAATTATTGCTCTTTTAAACAAGATGGGAGAAAAATGTTGAAATATTTCCTCATTAAATACGGTAATGTAAAAGAGGTCCGTCTAGTGGAAGTGAGGAAATTGTAAAGTAGAAACGGTAAGGAGTGTATTCGTGATAATTCATTTATTTATATACAAATGTGCATGTGGAAGACGACTGTAGATGGAATGGGCATAAAGGCCTCAGAAAGAGAGAGGAGAAGACCAAATATCAATATTTGAGCCAAAAGGTACGTTGTGATCTCTTTTATAAATACATTCCGTGCATTTAATTTCGACTGCCAGAATAGACTTAAGTGAGAAATTACCACAGAAGTTAATTCAAGATAAAAAAATATGGCGCAAAAACTTTCCTGTACCCAAGACGGAGTCACTAAAGTTATTCTCTGGTACTTAAAAAAAAATCTATTCAGCACCAGAGCCAATATTGGTTTTTGTTCACTTCAAGTTGATGTTCGTTCTAAATGCCTGGAAATGAATGAGAGGATGCAAGCAGCTAAGCTTGGCGAAGAGAAACGAACTTTTATTAATTGAACCCACGCTACATAAAAAATCGGTTAATGGCTTTTTTCCTTTGAAGAGAAAAGGAAACCTACTTACATACTTTTTTTTGATGTCGCAACTCCTGTCATTCGACATATTATAGGAAATAGCTGTACCTATATAACTACCATGCATCATAGACGTCTCATCGAAAGATCCCTTGACCAACAATAACGAATTCACATACACTTGTGAGGATATTCCCAAAGGCTTTGAATGAAATTTCGTCAGCTTTGGTTCACTGGCTACAGAATATCGACTTCACAGGTGTTACGGTCCTCAGATGTATGGCTGATAACTATGGAGGCCGAAGAAAAAACCAAATTGATGTTTATGCTTCAATGTTGTTGGGTATGTATGCCCCAGGCACTTTAAGAATATGGAGTTTAATCTAAAGCGTTCTTGATTCCCAGGACACGTGCTTGCACGAATTGAAAAAAAAAAAAGAAAAGAAATTCATTCCGTATTCAAACCAAGTCCAACACAGAGAAATTCTGTCAGAAAGTGCGTCAGCTTTCAAGCTAAGGAAAGATTATCTGAATTATAGTTCGAAGAAAATCAACAACATTTTCATAAATCAAACCCCAAGATGGTATTTCAAAATTCGTCCCAACAAAAGTTATTTTATAACGGGAAAATAAGAGAAAACATTGGTGTAAGGAATTGCCCTTTCATGGATCTGTAGCAAGTGAGATCAACTCAGTTGTGAAGAGAGGAAAGAAAATATCACGACTAGTAAGAATTTAGACTCAGGCCTCATGAGCCCTCTAAAACTTCATGATATAAGGAGAATTACCCCAGCGATGCACTTTGGATCGAATTGAGACAGTGTCGACTAATAGATTTTATACAGAAACATTTTACATTCCGAAGCTGAAGTGCTTGAAGAATGGGAAAGGAAATCCTCAGGAAGAAACAGACAATATTTTTATGCAACTTTGGAAAAGGTTGCCATGATAATCTGATTTTTTTTTTTAATGATTGATTCTATTTTTTCTGTTAAATATGCCTCCTTATTTCAATAATATTTATGAAAATTATTATGTCTCGTATTTTCTATACAATATGGAGTATTTATTTAGATTTCAGATTGTCTCAAATTGGTCATATCTAAAACAAGCTGCAAACTAGCCATCTCCAAAACAAAACTCCTTCCCTTCTTCTTGTCTCAGTACCATACCGAATCACACTGCCCAAATGCCACACAGTATTTTTTTAAATAATACTTTGATGAGATGTGACAGAAAATTCACTTTTCGAAGAATTTTCTGTTTGGGAGATGACCCACTTTAGCAGCTCCATGACTCATTATAACCTATCACGATTTATATTATTGCGTCAGAAAATATTTAACACACGTTTTTAATGTTAAAAAAGCAAACTTCAAGTTCTGAAGTAATATATAGTAACAGAGGTGCCAATATGAAATAAAAGAGGAATTTATTCTATTACATCTATCTAAGGTGCGAGAAATTTTAAATGGGAATATATATCAATATTCTCTCAAATTCTGTTCCTTGAAGCAAGCAGTGTTTTATTCACAAATCGAGGCTTCTTAAACTATGAATGTGATCTAAATAGGATGGTAGTGAATATTATTATTGCCGCAAAAAGTTTTGAAAACATTTGTAACGCGGAAAATTTTTTTATATGTATTTCATCACCATTTATATAAATAAGCATTAACTAAGCATCCTTTGTAGTTACCAAGAAGTATCATTCAAATTTAATTACTATAAAAAACTATTTTCAATTAAATTTTTTATTTATCATTAATTTTCTTCATTTCCTTACTTATTTTTCAAAGTTTTAGCTCTCGAAAGATTCCCACTGTTGTAAAATGTTTGAAACTCGTTTCTAGTTTCTTATATGTTGTTTCCGACCTCGACTACCCCTCGACGACCCTTCAGCGAAAACGTGATGACGAAAGGAAAAACCTGCTCTCCGTAACTACACATGCACGCAGGCGGAATTCAGGATTCACAGTTTGGTCTGGAACTGATGCACAATTCTTGTTCATGAAGTTAGTTTTCCTTCGCGCATTATTTTCAGGTATTGAATAAAATGAGTAAGGGAACTTAATTTTCAGCATCAGTTTTTCCTTGTGGTTTGTTTGACGATCGATTTGATTTAATGAAAAATTCCGTTAGATAGTTGATGGATTTAAATATTATATGCACCAATAAAATAAATTTAATAAATTTACACAATGGAAAAAGTTAGGTAGCGTAGACTCTCTGCCACACAATAATTCAAATACAAATGTAGGATTGTCTTGCCTCGATGTCGGCTTTGGTCAGAAATGATCAATGAACCGACGGCAGTGAGCCTATAAGATGTTCAATCCTGGAAACCTGGCCACCTGGGATCCGCGTGGGTTCTGGGGACAATCTGGTTTGGTCCTGGGATAACAAACAGTGGGCGATCAAGTTCGGGTTGAACTCTGGGTTGGTTTTAGTTGGGATGGGTCGCGACACTGGAGTTCTTTCGGTCAAGCGGTTCTGTGCTGAGACCAGCTACTGGATGCCTGTGTCGTCTGATATTTTTGTGCTAGACATGACCTTATGGACTGGTGCTGTTGGTTCAGGCTGCTATGCGGACGGTTTCGGCATAGGTTCAGTTGGGTTTAGGTATGACAGGGGCGCTAATGGACTCAGTCTCAGTGATCGAGTTCGGCGCTGTTCGCTGAGGGAATAGAAGGATGAGTGCGTAGGGTTGGCCGCCTAGGGTTAATATTTCGCCCCATTTAGGTTTGGGACAAACGCGGGTTGATGGGATCGTGGGTTGGGATGCGGTTGATGGGAGT
>BGPR01033227.1:0-17085 GCA_013235015.1 Araneus ventricosus | reverse complement strand
TGCCAGATTCGTAATCCTAGACAACTGAGAGCAAACGATTAATTGTGCGATAGCGCCGACTGATTCGCGATTTTGATACGCATATAATGAGCAATTTATAAACAGTGTTTTATCTTTGGCACCTGGCCAAATGGACGAAGATTTGTCAAATTGATATTTGAAGTGAAATTGCTTCCTGTTGTTTTTAATTTAGACTCCATAAGCTTTTTAAGACGGAAAAATTTACGCGTTTTTTTATTCGCGATTTAAATTATAGTTAAATGAGAAGTTAGTTGTGCTAATTACATTGATATAATTTTATTTATTTTTACTTTCTCGTATACAAAGTGAGAAAGTATTGTAATCGTCAAAAAAATTCGAACTCGATATTTTGACGAACCTCCACGTTTTAAGACCTCCCTCAGTCCGAAAAACACAATTTTGGAATCATGTCTGTCTGTGAACACGATAACTCGAAAACTATTAGAGATACGGGGATGAAATTTGGTATGTGATCTTTACACATAATTTGTAGGTTTCTATCAAATTTTGACAAAATCCGTCTACGGGAAGTTGTCTGTCCGCGTCCATGTGAACACTATAACTTAAAAACTTGAATAGCTAGATAGATAAAATTCGGTACACAGTTTTATTATCAGGAATGTAAGCCCGTATAAAATTTTGGGCTTTGTTAAGTGTTGTATTAGGTGAAACGTGAAGTAGAATTTCTCACTTATGATTCGTCATATATTGGGAGTCGGGAGCGTTAAATGTTGTATTGAGTGAAATATGAAGTAGAATTTCTCACTTATGATTCGTCATATATTGGGAGTCGGGAGCGTTAAATGTTGTATTGAGTGAAACATGTAGAATTTCGGATAATTGACTAATCGACTTCTTCATCGAACTATGGTGCAAAATTAGGAGTTTCGCCGTCATTGGCCCTTAGGTGGCAAGGGGGGGGGGGGTAGACACCTAAAAAAAAAAAACCATCAGTATAGGGAGTTGACTGCAAAATTAGTTAGCTTTCTGGAACGCTATCGGTTTTGTGTAAATCCTAGTTTTAAGCAGCTAAAATGAAATGGAAAATTTCCCCACAAAATGTGTGTGTGGGAGGGGGGGCGGGCGCTGCTCCCTCTTCGAGGCGTCTTCACTGTTAAGTGGTTTCACAATTCGAATATAGTTTAACTAAACCTAAATAGCCGTGAGTTCAAAAAACTTTAAAAATTTCATTTTTTTAAAAATTTTAAAATAATAGTTCTTGTTGAAATGACTTTTTTAAATCAGAATCTGTTTATTAATATAATCTTAAAAAAGTCAATAATTTATTTTATTATTACTCTCCAAAAAATTTTGTTTTGAAAAAGGGTGTACTGTGTAGCCTTAAGCATCTAAAAGTCATATGTTAGAAAGTGTTGACGCATTTTAATGTTATAGGTGAAAATATTTTATTTGAATTTTCCTAAAAAGGTCCTTTAAAAGTCCTTGAATATTTTCTTCAATAAGTGTGGGAGCTCTGTATATGTAATACTGTGTTGTCCCAACATATGTATATACACTTTGAATAACTAGCACATTAAGAATTAGTAGCGTATATCAAAGCTTCATAATTCAAATTAATTAATGCTTTTGTAGAATCTTTTCAATTGGTTAAAATGTTTGATGTTCTTGTCCAGGTTCACGAATGATATACTCTCTTGACCGCTGCCAAGAGTAGAATAAAACCCCGACTTCCGTCGAATCCCTCCTATTCGAAATGGATCTTCCCAAACGTATAACCAGTTGCTATAGCGACTGCCGTCAACAAGACAACTTGGCGAGCAGAATTCTCGTGGCGGACACAGTATTTTCCAGTGTTTGTCAGTTGAAAAAGGGGCGGGGTTCTTTTATTCTCCTCCCTTTTCTGCTAGTTTTTCAAACCGATTGGTGCAGTATAAGTAATATGGTACTTGTGTCATATAGCAGTGACGCAACATTTCATTTTCATATTAATTTCCCATTGCCCGTACTAAAATTATTGTTCAAAGTTCAATTTTGTATTGAATTTCCTTATCGATAACATTTATTAAAAAATAACCCTAGATTCAGTTTTTACAAAATTGCAAAATCTATCATTTTCTTTTAGCGTTGAAACATAATATATGTTCTTTTCATTTCTGTCTAGCTTTTAAGAAATACAAATGGAACAAAATTTCTTAAACTATTCGATTTTAATCATTTATCATAGAATACGACAACCATGTTGGAGGCAATAGCTACTTACACAAACCATTGAGTTAAGTCAAGAAACGTAAATTTGTATTAATTATGTGAAAAAATGGAGGAAATATTCGGTGGACTTTTTATTTTTATTTTCCCCTGCAGTTATTGAAAGAAGCCATTTTCTTCGCATTATGTAAATGATTTGGCTTTCGAATGTTATTGTAATGCATTTCTAAGATGGCTCTAGCTTTGGGGCTTAAAGAAAGGGAAACAATAGTAATAAATATGCTTTTTATTTTATTTCCGTTCTTCTTTTAAAGATATTATTGGAATAGATTGAATGAAAAATTAGTCTTTTATTTCCTTTTTTTTAGGTAGATTGTCTTTGATTCATCGAATGATTTATCTCAAAAGGCCCGAAGCATTTTTTTTTTCCTTATTATTATTTATTAGGGAAAATGGGGAAAAAGTGAGTTTGCGTAGGGGGAAATGCGTTATTTTAAATATCTTTTAAGTCGCCCATCTTTTGGTGAAAGTTATTGATGTATTTTTAAGAAGGGTTTTAAAAAATAGTTTTTAATTTGAAGCGTTTTTTTTATTCATACATTATCAATTGATTATTCTTTCATATTTTAAAAATTAGGATTTTTTTTTATTAACTGAGAAACGTTTATTATTTTAACGTAGAAATTAAGTTTTAATTGCCTGTTCTTAATTGATGAAATGTTTTGTGTAAATATTTTTATCTTAGTGATGCGGAAATACGTTTTGTTACGTTAGCAGTTGAATGGGAATTTGGAACGGTATTGCAAAGTGCTTTTTTTTTTCACTTCTTAATATTTTAAATATTAATTTTTTAAGCATAGAGCATAGTTTCTAAGCAACGGTTTATCTTATTGTTATTAAGTTGTTATAAATCTACGTAGAGGGAAATTAATAGTAAAATAAGGCCTGCAGCAGGTTGATTTTTTTTACAGTATGCCGATTTTTCAGACATTCCGAGTTTGTTTTTTATTAAATGTAGAATCATTTTTTGCGAAATTGTTTACATATTTTTCTCTATAAATTTGTTTCAAATATTTTGATTTTTATTGCCTAACGAGCATTTTTATTATTATAAGGCTTTTGTTTTTTTTTTCTTATTTTGTTACAAGAAGAAGAAAAGACGCAATGTTTCTTCTAGGCGTAATGTTTTCATTTAAACTACAAAAATGCTTCTTTTTCATTCTTACATTTCATCAGAATATCACTTTTCTTTAAGTCCGTTTAATTCATTACTCTCTCTTTTAATGTATTTATTTTTATAATTGTTTTTTCGGAGGAAAAGTAAATTGAAAATGCAATTAAATGACAGCTGTTTCTCTGCTTTAATTGACGAAAAAGGTTTCTATTAAACAGATGCTAGAAAAGGCAGTCTGCGAAAAGGAAATTCGCAGACGACTTTTTACAGCAACTTATTTCAGAACGGCTCAATTGAAAACAATTTCGTGTATGAAATCTTTCGCTAGCGTAATGAAAATTTTTAAGGACTCTCGTAAGTAATTTGAATCAGTTGAATCATGCGAGGTTTGTTTGTTGTTAGTCCTCCATCCACCGTATAATACGAAATTACTGCGCCGAGAAAATTTTCATTTTAAAATAAACTGGCAGCACTCAAGACTTGGATGTTTTAACAGAATTTTTCAGCAGTTTACAACTTTCATTATGATGCTTTCTTTATTTTTAGTTTCATGAATACTTTTAAGTTAGAGTTAATAAAATTTCTGCTTGTGGTAAACAGTTCTCGTTGCTTGGAACTCGTAGTTTTGAACTGAAATTTTCTAAATTAACTTATTTTTTTTAAAACAGTGATTTACTTTTTAAAGGAATATATTTCTCTTGTGATGTTTTCTTCATGCCACGTGCGCTTCGTTTCGAGTGTTCTTAAATTACTTTTAATCTTCCCATTTCGAAAATCTTATTCGAGTTAGTTATTTTTGCTTAATTAATTATTTAGTTTTAGGCCTTTTCCAGTGATTCTGTTATAAACAAGTATGTAATTGTTAATCTTGCTTAAATTCTCTATTTTGTTAAAATCTAATTTTGACACATCAGTGATAATTTAATCTTCTAATTTATGTTTAAAATGTACCATTTCTTTAAATTTCTCTTCCTCTTATTTTAGAGTAATTTAATGCAACTTTTATTGTTGAACTAACATTAATTTGTAGATAAGTCTTAAGATTGATTCGATTTGACTTGCTTAATTTATAAAGAAAATAATAATTCTAAAGTTGATAACTGAAATGAAGTCATTTTTTAAAAACTACGATAATGGGCTGGATGTTAATATGTGTACTGATAATAACATACTGAACAATATTGATAATTCATATTATTTGGTGGTATGTGCAGTGTTTTTTTTATGCTTTGGATTTTTTTAGCTCAATATGACTAACTTTAATAATACTCTTAGTTTATTTTAGTACCTTTTTTTAGCATTTCACGCAGCTGTAATGAATTTTTTGTAATTTTTATTCATTTATTTAATGGCCATTGTTATATCGCCATTTTTTAAAACATTTTTCATTCTTAATGAAAAGTTTTAAATTTTTAATAAAAAAGAGAAAATTATAAGTTTTCACTCCAAATGCGTTCCATCACGTTATCATAATTATTAGCAGCTTAACTCCCAACTATTTGAACTTTTTATATAACATCCCGCATTACCTCGTTGCAAACGACTATAAACTATGTTTTACCTTACTCACCCTATTGAATGCATTACATGAACTCATGAACTGAAAGATTTATATGTTATTGTGTAAAATAAGGTCATGTTAAAAATTGAGACGGAACGAACCAGACATGACTTCTCGAACACGAAACGGACATAAAAAACACTCAAGATCCTCTTAATTTTACTCCTCTTGATGAAATAATGGAATGTTCAGCAAAAAAAAAAACAGAGTTCCATCGGAAATGAATTAGAACTCTACGAGCGCCGGTTGCTGGCTGTGAATATAAATATTTCGTCTTCAGCGTTGGCAACGCGCTTGGGAATTTGAATACGTGTCTCGTGGATTACGTGCTTTCCATTCGAATTGGAATGACCGGAGCGTTTTGAACAAGGCGTTTGTGTTTTTTCCCGCTGACTTTCTGGCGATGAAATAGTTTTGGAGTGTGTTTCGTGCATGTAATGGTACGATGTTACGGTTTTTGCTATTTTTTGAACTCCCAGTGTGTGTTCTTTTGTTTGCCGTGTGTAAAGAAACCAGTCGCGCGTGTTTTGCTGCAAATGTTTCGGAAGACAGTTTCTGAATTAATTTTATTTCGTTCTGAGGGTTAATGCTTTTTATCACATGGGTGCCCCAGCTTGGTGGTGTTTTTCATCCCATATGAAATACGTGCTCGCTATGAAAGTGGAAAACATGGATCTTGAACGCAATATTTGCAGACAGTGATTGGTCGGGGGGCGAATCGCACGGCGTCTTGGGCCACAATCTTCTACTCTTAACAAATTTAGCTTAATTAGACCTTATTACAATATTTGCAGTGTTATCAAATCTGTGTAAGTGGTAGCAGACAGCTTAAGGTCTCGGCGTCGGAGCCGGATGGTTTCAGGTTCGAAACCCGATTCCACTGAAGATCTGCCATGTATGGGGCCTGTTGCTCGCTAAATCATACGTATAGATAGTTTTAATATCCTGAGACTAGCACTTTTGGGCGATTTTACACCATAAAGGGGTGGTAGGCAATGAATAAGGTGAGCGCATTTCCGGAGTTCTTTGTTAGGTCATGCTAAATAAAATTTAAACATCTCCCCCTCAATTTTTCACTTTCCCTCTATTTTGGTGAAAATAAATCCACCTGGCGCATGCGCAAAGGCGCGGAGAGTTTCGGAATCCGAGAACATACTATAGTGACCAAACATCTTCCCGCTGGTGTGGTACACAACACCCACTCCGCCCTGGCCTACCCAATCGAGTGTGAGGCCTGGTAACAAGAAGTGCTGGCGTGGTTTAGAGATTGGGCGCCAACTCGGGTGTCCTCCTCGTCATCTGACCTCGGTTCAAAATTTCGAGGTCCGTTTCAAAATAGTTGCGCTACTTTTAAACGGGACGTTAATGTATAATTAAACGGGCATCGGAATCAGTTTTACGGGGTTCTGCTGATTCAGGTTATGAGCAATTAAATAAAAGCTCGACTTCCAACTTATTGCAAATGAGTAACATTATGTCTATCTAAAATTTGAAATTCTGGAAAATAGTTTAAGATTCCGCATCATGAGGTGGCTGAGGTTACCTCGGTCGGATTACAGAATCGTGACTTCGTGGTCTGAGGATAACAAGTTAAATATGACATTTAATTGAGAGGCTTGGAACCACGGTGGGTTCAAGGTAGAGTCTCTGCTTCAAGACTGAATTTCATGGAAGATCCGCCGTATATTCTGGCCTGGAGAACGTTAGACCTGCCGAGTTTATGGAAGTTTTGAGGGTGTTACGTTTATACTCCAAATTCGTGACTCTCCAAAAATTATTAGCTTCGATCGTATAGTTGATTTCAAAAAGTAAGCAAGTTCCGAATAATACAAAAATTTCTTTACAACATATTCACAGTACCGATATGACAATATAAGGTAAGAGTAGCCTGGCTGGTGAGCTTTTTAATTTTTAACTCCAATATCGATCGGGGTAGGCTGCTATATTTTATTGTTATTGATTGCCAAAAATTAATAAAGGAGTGACTTATCTGGGACATAGGAGTGCAGTCGGGGGCGTTTTATCACGATGGCATGTCAATATTATCCCGCTGAATTGCGTCTTTTTGATTTCATTTTTTATCTCATCCACAAACAACGTTCATCCTTCTTCGCCGGCTTCTGTCTTTTTTCATTCACTTTTTTGTCCTCCTCATAAAAAATCGCCCATCCCCAATTTTTCGCTTTTGCCATCCACTTTTGGCATTCATCTTGGTCCAACACTATCCGCTGTCATTGGTTGGCTTCTTCATAATCCGTAGCCATAGTAAAACAAGCGCCAAAGTTGACAACCCTTTTTTTTAATTGCAACCCTAAGTCACTCACTGGTTGATCTGCAGGTATTCAATTTCTCACCAGCCGACTTTACAAAATAAAATGACGAACCATATGAATATTTCACACAACAAGGGAATGCCTGCTCAGGTGTCGTCCTAATCATCTGACCACTGCTCAAAATCTCGCAATGCGTCCCATAAACAGCCTTCGCATAGTTTCATATCGAGATGTATTTAACTTTCAAATGAGAACTCAAGAACATTTGAGTTAATGTTAATAACTAAACATTAACTCAAATGTTCTTGAATGGGATGTAAATCCTTTAGTCAGAAGGTGCCGAATCTATTCTAAGGTTTTATAGATTTGCATTTGTGTTGACGCGCCAACTGCATTTGGCGCCTTGGCGGGGTTCCCAAACGTAGACGCCAAAGATAGTTTACTTTTTGTGAGAACCTTGTATGATCTGCCCGGGTAATGACGTGTGAGCAAAGCGCTCATAATTGTTATAATCCGGAATAAAGAAATTTAATGTTCAGGATCTGTTGATCTATTATGATGTGAGTATACGACTCTCTGTTTAAGGCTAGAATTCCTGAATAATCACACTGGTCGGTCAAAAGAAACAAACTGTTATGGTGTGACTAAAAATGTTAAGTTGGGCCTAACCCATAGCTGAAAAGAAATACATAAAAAATGGCACTGTGATCGTATAAATGATTAGTATACCAAAGGCAAGAGCACACGATTGAGTCAGACCAGAAAAACACTATTTATTATCAATTAACCACGACATTACTGTAGAACAAACATTTGACACATCAAAATCTGTAAAAATCATTAAAACACGTATATGCAAAATGTGTGTAGTTACTAGAAAAATGTTTCAGTATAGTGATACGTGTTTGAAAAAATATATTATTTTAACTGTAATAGTTACTATAAAAATGTTGCAACATATTGGGAAAAAGGAAGCTTCAACTGCAGTTGAAGAAAAAGTCTTACCAAAGCATGCTTAAAATCAGGAAGAAAAATTCGAAGCTCGACAAATTATTGACTCCAAGCCGAGATCTCCATAATGCTACACTTTAGTATAAACACCTGTGATGAAGAAATCATTGGGACAATATGTCCTTCCAAACAATCGCACGAAACATGATTCGAACACCAAGAAGAGCCTTTCGAAGAGCCAGGAATCATAAAAAAAAAAAAGGCGACATCATTCCAAACCAATTCTTCACCACTCCATCACATCTTTTCGAACTAACCCGAGAAGCATGTGTGTTCCACCTGTTGCCATACATACTCTT
Source organism: Araneus ventricosus (assembly GCA_013235015.1). Lineage (NCBI taxonomy): Eukaryota > Metazoa > Arthropoda > Arachnida > Araneae > Araneidae > Araneus > Araneus ventricosus. Next base: position 8,580 of record BGPR01033227.1, on the reverse strand, counting down.
CTTAACAGAAACCTCTTCTAACGCAAGTCCAACTAGAACATTAGTCTGTGCACTTTCGGTCCAACTATAACATTCCTGTGAACCTTCAGTCCAACTATAATGCAGTCCTGTTCACACAAACATTGTAGTCCGTCGAGCCGGAGTGATTATTCAGGAATTCTAGCCTTAAACAGTGAGCCCTATAAAACCCCGCCAAGGCGTGGCGCGTCAACAATTTGTATTTGAAAATGTTGCCTAAATTCATTAAATCGAGTGGAAAGGCACTTGAATTGTTACAAAACCTGTCATATTAATTCTTTCCCAGTTCTCATTTTAGATAGCATATCCAATTAACAGTTCACTTTCCTAACAACGCCGGCATTAACCACTGCCTGTGACATCTCACTCGTCCAGAATTACCATATACATACGACACTTTCAGAATATTGTTACCATTGAATTACCAGTTACCTACGACGCCCGCTTAATCATTGTTAACGCGGATTAATATTTCCAGCGAACATCACGTTTCCATCATTACGCATTAATTACCTATGCGAAATGCCTATTTTCTTCTCGAGGGAGTTGCAGCCCCTTCCGTGGAGATGTTATTTCACTAATTAGTGGGGATGAAATGTTTATTTCTAGAAGAGGGTGATGGTAGGGGGGTGTTGTATACACCTGAAGAGTAAAAATCGGTTTTATCGGGCGTTTGCCAGACACAGTTATCGATTCCGGCCGGCTCAAGGTCCTTCACCCCTTGCTCTTAACCACTGGATTCAAGGAACGGACGTGGGGCATTAAATCCACTGGATTTGTCCTTTTTTGTCTGTCGGTCTTTATACCTAAACGACAGTCGGCGGAGACTTTTATTTAATTGTTGGTGGAAGAAATAAATAAAAAGTCGTAACTTAATGGAGATGTCGTAAATCTTGTGGAGCATATTAGTTTTTGGAGTTTTCCGAGGCGATAAAAGACAGTGGTATGTTATTTTGTTTGTTTAATCGTCTGCAAAAGAAGTAGGGGAGTGTGTGTGGGTAACTTTACATTTGTCTTTTTTTTCAGGTGGGGGGCTTTATTAAATTAGGTCCCTCGTAATGCGATTCTTCGGCAGTGGTGCGCAAACTATTTTTATTTCCAAACCCCCTCAGGTCGCGACCACGTTTTTTGAAGAAAAACCTTACATTTTTTTTTTATTCTCGAATTCTTTTAATTCAGCGACCAAAAAATATTTCTGGTGACCCCCACAGGGGTCGCGGCCCACGGTTTGCGCACCACTGTTCTATGGTAATATTGTTACGCAGAAAATCGGTTATATAAAACTTGTTGGGAAGATGTCGCTTTCCTGTCTCGCTAGTCGTATAGTTGGGGAGGGAGTTTTACAGGGGTAAGTGTGGAGTGACGGACATCGACCTTTCCGGGACCCCTGACCTTAGCCACCATTTTGGCGACCTTGGCGACAAATAGATCATTTCAGAAAATGCGACCCTTTTCTCGATATCTCTATTAGGAAAGGGAATACTCTTGAATATACGAGAAAACTCCATGTGACGTCACGGCCTGTCGGAGAGAGTATATAAGGACCGCATTTGGATCAGAGCGAGAAGTGTTGATCCATTGGGAACGACTTTAGAGTTTCGTCTGCAGTGCGAGTTAGGAAGCCGGTGAGCTGAGCGCTATTGAAAGTGCAGTTATTGTCGTTACTAGTTATTTGCTGACTGTTTGTGTTAAATATCAAAGTGCTGAACTGTCATTACCTGTGAATTGTTGTCTGCTTACATTGCTAATCTGTGCAAGAACTATTGTTTCCTGTACCTGTGCTAGGTATTTTCCTGCATATTTGTGAATAAACCTTCATTTTCCATTATCCTGCGTGTTGGACTGTTTACACCATACACCACAGAAAGACTTTTGTAACACCATTAAGTTTTATTTTCAAAATGAAAAATAAAGAGGAAGCAAAACACCCACATTCTTCTTGAAAGATAAAGACAATACCAATTATATTCAAAGAACCAAAGCAGCCGCTTAAATTTATATATCACGCAGAATCTTCTAGAACTTTCTAAACGGATAATTTTACTCAATGTTGATAAAAAAAAATAAAAAAATTTCAATATTTAAAGAAAGTTAACTAATTGAAGAAGCAGGCAATTTCTGTCGATGTGCGTGTAATTTCAAAGATGGGAGAAATAAAATGTATTAAATCGGCATTATGTGACAGCATAAAACGATAATCAACACGATTTGATGAAAACAAGCGTGCGGTGGCCCTTGCCTAGGGTTCTGGAATCGGAAAATTGCGAGTTCGAAGCCCGATTCGAACATAGATCATGGGGACTTGCTGTACGTCAACACTAAACCTGCCGCGACTTATCAAATGACCGTTTTTCTAATGGCAGTTTCAATGTACCGGTGAAATGTCGGTACGTTTAGTGTTCTAATTGCCACCGTGTTGGATTTTAATTTTACTTTCTTTTACGAAGCATACCGAAAGAAATGAAGTAAAATATTGTAGTGGTTGTTAAATTTATCATTTATATTAACCTTTTTATCTGTGTTCATTGGTCCAGGCGGAAATTGGGGCCGTTTTGTGGCCCCTTCACAAAATTCAAGTTCATAAAACGGCCCCTTCACAAAATTCGAATTCATAAAAACGGCCCCTTCACAAAATTCAAATTCATAAAAGCGGCCCCTTTTTTTTAGTCTGACTTCTTTTTTTAAAATTTTTGAATGCGGCATTGCACAATATATATATATATATATATATAATATGATTATTGTATCAAATTACTGCATATATTTGGTTCAATGAAACACTTTTGATATTAAACGTTAAAATATAGAAATATGACTGCTAAAATTGAAGGATTTACATTATAAAAATTTTTTTCCACAAAAATGGTCCCTAGAAAACCTGAATCGACTCCTGGTTACCATCGCAACAATATTAAAATTGGCCACATAAACTGCATTATTGAAATTGCGCCGAAAGTTTTCCGTATTTTTTTTTTTTTTTTTTTTGCGTAAGGCTTTTAAGAAGCTAATCTATCTATTAAATATATATCATCAAAGTTAATAAACTGAATATGATGCTCTTAAAAGCTTATCGATATAAAAGTTATCTCAAATCATCGTCATCTTGAGGAGAAATTTTCTCTTCGCTTTCATCGTCACTGAGATTTTTCCCATACTTAATCCAATTTTCAGCTTTCTCACCGAGGCGTGAAACTTTCCCTCTCTTTCCTTAAATGCTGGGAAACCACGTGGAACTCTTTACGTATCCAAACGTTTGAACGCTCTCTATTTTATTTGTTGCTTCAGCTGCTCGTGTTTTGTCTGGATGCGTGCTGAAGTAGTAGAGAAGCGAATTTTGTATCGTGCTTTCACCCTGTATTACGCAGTGATGCATATTTACATTTTTGGCTTTTGCGACTGTTTTTGAATTTTTTGATGTTTTTTACTGACTGGATAATCAACCTTTGTAAAAATTAACTAACAATGTTATTGGGAAATTTTTAGTTACGAAATTACACTATTCTTATTAATGTTAATTAAATACGACTTAATACGATGTGTTTATTAATTTGCTTTTACTTTTGTTTTTTATTGCTTCCACATATCTAACTCTTTTTTTTTTGCAAATTATTACTTTATTTTAATTACTCTTGCCAATTTTCGTATTTTTAATTAAAAATTTATAGTTTATTATAATTACTATTTTATTTTTCCTATTTTCCTTACATTTATTTATGCAGATGTACTTAACAGACGTTTAAAAAAAAAGAAAAATTACACAGAATAGATTGATTTACAATAGCAATTCATTAAATTATGTGTTGAAGTCATTTAAAAAAAAAAAAAAAAAACTCCTTGTGACATACTGTTTAAACCGTTGACTGGAAATTTTGAACTACTGAAAATGTTTTTATTGAATAGAGTTTTCTGAGGATAAAGAACAAAATTCAATTTTAATAATTCAATCATATGGCCGCTTTTAATTTTGTTGTGGTAATCCTGGAAACAAATGGGAAAATTGATTAAAAATTCAGATCATAGATTAATTCTTTTGAAGACAAATTGCGAAGATTTGCGTTGGCCTTATCTGACAAACAGATAATTCGCGAACTGCAAAAGGGGAACAGATCCAAATCACAAACCCTTTTTAAAAGGAGAATTATTTTTAATCAAAGATGTACATGAAATGTGTTGGAAGACGAACTCGCATTTTTCGAAAAAATTAAAATTTTGTTTCACCAGGAACAGCAGTAAATGGTTTTTGACATAGACTTGCGTCTCTCCATAGTGGTCTAATGGTATGTGGGGAAAGGAAAAAAATTATGGATTTTTTTCGTGCTAAAGTTAAACGCTTATAGATCCGCAACCAAATAACATAGAGAGTTGGGTTTAGTTTCATTTAACAGAGAAAGGTTGACATTGAAGATTGCAAAAATAATTTTAGAATTTGGAATTATGGTTTAGTCACAGTCGAGTTGCTAAGTTGGTGAAAGTCACGAAGAATTTTACATAGATATAGTCGCACTAGACTAATAGTCACTATAGAGTTAATAGTCAAATAGAGCTACTTTAGTGACAGAAAGTCACAGTTGACTAAGGTAAGTAAGTCTACACCCCTCAATCCCAGCGGCCGTTTCGCAGAGACAGCCTCAAGTCGAATTTTTTTTTTTTAATGATTCCTGTAAAATTAGTATTTTATGGCTTGTTGCCTTTTTGCAGTGTGCTGTTCCGATATGAAGGTTTATTTTATCAGTTTATTTGATGTCTTATTTGATTTATTATATACAACCATAGAATAGAATTAAATTTTTTGTGTCGCTAATGGTTAATTATATTCAATAATTTTTGTCACGCCATTTATTGTTTTAAGAACATGTTCAGAATGCACATTTCATTAATAGAATCGATGAAACTAACTCAAGTGCTAAATTTCTACCTATCTATTAAGAAGTATATCATCAAATTCGCTTCTCGAAAAATACCGAATTGTTCTCATAACCGCTTTAAAAACGTTTGACTTTCATTTCTTGAATAAAATATGGGAAAACTACTTCAAAAAACCCTATTTCGTTTTAAGTATGGTTTATGGCTAAAAACAGCTTGTTACCAACTGACAATACTGTTTCAGAAAAAAATTCCTTGATAAAATTCTATAATGTCAAACTTCCTTCCTTTCCTTCAACATTGTAGAATAAAATATGGTATTCTCAATCGTAGGAACAAAGCAAAAAGATGCAGCCTCAAGTGAAAAACATCCATTTAAATTTTATTTTTTCATCAGCACTCACGCTGCCATCTATTTGTTGTAAATTGATTTAATAAAATTTTCAATATGTATCCTATTGACAACAACAGGCTTTAGAACTTCAGTCTTATTCTCAAGATTTAAGACAAAATTGTGTTTGTTGCTTAAAGACAACACTGGGCATTTTAAGAATTAGTTAAATAAATGACGTTAAGCTAATAAAACTGCAGAATCATCCCTAGCACATTGTATGACACGAATTCAGTACGTCTAATTTTGAATCCTATCTTCATTTTTATCAGACGAAAAAATATTGCTTGTTAATTTTTTTTAAAAAAATTCCACCATAATTTAATATAATCGTTTGCTTTAGAACTGCGTGAATTCTCCTCGTTTTTCGTAAAAGAAACCAAAACTAGTCTCTCCTCATACAAAATACTACGGAAACTACTTGAAGGGGGAAAAAAAAAAGGTCGTTCTTACTATGTTTATAACAGTAACATAATCAGCTGGTCTCGACTTGTTCTAAAAAAGAAATAAAATATAAATCACACCTGAAATCCAACCCTTTATTGCAGCGAATGTGGTAATTAGGAAAACCCCATGTTTTTCTGTCATTTAGTTGCGCAGGGGGTGGTTGACAGTTCTGTTTCATCCGTTTCGCGAAATCTTTTTTTTTTTTTTTTCCCTCGCTCTTTGTCACCTGCGCCTCCACCCGGTTCGCGTGTTACTGCTTTGATACAAAACAAAGCAAAAAAAGTTTTGGTTTTTGGCTTGGTTAATAAATCTCTCTTAATTTAAAGATGTAGTGATTGTTTGTGTACGAGTATTTCCGTGCTATATCCGACACATGCCCGTTGACAATTGGGGATGAAATTGGCGGATTCGTAAAAGGGCAGTTTTGCTGGATATAAATTGGGAGGGTTATGTATGTTGAATCATTTATTAGCCTCAAGAGTTTTGTTTTATATATAATAAAAATGATTGCCAGATAAAATTATTTCGCTTAATATAATTAGTAAAACAATTATTACGCTTTCAAATAAATGCTGTGATAAACTTAAGATTTTTTTTTTTTTTGCTTTACAACTTTAATAGAGAGATATCGTGTGTGCCAAATTAAACCTTTTTTTGAGTTTTAAATTATACTGACATTTCTTTATATACAGAAGGTAAAATATTGGTCGAAATACTAGACTTCTGCAATAAACTAAATAAATTACCAGTGGCGTAGTGGCGCTTATTCAATAAATAACCAGTGGCGTAGCGGCAACTTTTGTCCCCAGAGGCGAACTTGCAATATGCTGCCCTTCATTTACAAATTGCATATGGGACATAAACCTCAAAATGAAGAAATAAATTCCAGGAATTTTTTTTTAGTAACATAATTCGTCGTGTAACGCATTCGATCTCTCAAGATAAGTTGCGAAATCGCGCTTCCACCATTAGTCTTTCTCATTGGCAATTTACCGACAAAAGGCGGAAAATGCGAATTAATTATATTGGTTATTACTTTCTCGTATACAAAGAGAAAGTATTGTAATCGTCAAAAAATTCGAACTCGAGATTTTGACGAATCTCCACGTTTTAGACCTCCCTGAGTCCGAAAAACACAATTTTGGAATTGTGTCTGTCTGTGAACACGATAATTCGAGAATTATTAGATGTACGGGGATGAAATTTGGTACGTGGTCTTTAAACATAATTTGTAGGTTTCTATCAAATTTTAGACAAAATCCGTGAACGGGAAGCCCGTAATGTCTGTATGTCCGAAGTCATGCGAACACTATAACTCAAAAACTTGAATAGCTAGATGGATAAAATTTGGTACACAGTTTTATCGTCATGAATGTAGGTCCGTATAAAATTTTGGGCCAAATCTGTCAAAGGGTTGACTGTCTGTCGGTCTGTATAATTTACCTTTGAAACCAATCCGCTCCACGCGCATGCGTACGGAATCAATCGTCTGTGCTCGCGAAAGGAGCGAATGACGTCAGTTTGTCCTTGAGACGGCAAGAGTGAAACCTAGCAGTGCGCGCTGGATTTGTTTTAATCGGTACGCATCTCTTTGAATTCTTTACCTAGATATTTTTCAATCACTATAATGAAAAACCTTCTGATAGTCATTGGATTCTGGATAACAGTAGGTTCGGATTTTTTTAGCCACGTGGGGGAAGGAGAAACGGCACCTTTTGGGGGTATTGTGGAACTTGCGCACAGTCGCATTTGCGATAAGTCATTAAGTAGTGTTCTTTGCGCACAAGCGTTGGAAAGGTTGCAGTATTGTAAACTTTCTAGATGTCTATATGATTTGGCTTGGCTTTGGCACATTGAAAACCTTGGACATATGGCAATCAATCAATGTCGGTAGAAGAATGACACTTCGTTCCCCTGATAACACAATGATGCTTTCGTGGGAAAATGTTAAGGACCTTAATAAATGATATTTTCAAACAAGTGACTAATACAGATATAATTTAAATTAAACAATAAATAATCCATATAAATTAATCGTTATGTTAAATAAATTGAAAATACATGAATGTAATTATCAACTTTCCCTTGGGAAAGTGGTGATTATCTCATAGAAAAGAACCCTCACACATTGAGCGCTCTCTTAAGTATGCATTCTCTATTGCCCCTCTAGTTGTTCGCCAACTTTTCCTACCAAAGGTAATTGCGATCCAGTAAACATACAATGTGTGCGCAAATTCCACTAGTTAATGATGTGCGGAAATGCGCCTGTGCGCATCGGACACAGAACCCCTTTTGGGTGAAGTATACGAGAAAGTTTAGGGGAGAAAACTCCCGCTGGTTTGTAGAAGTACAGTGACTGAGCTAGTGCCGCTGCTCTTCTTAGTTCTACAATTGTTTTCCTCCATGTCTGATTTTGCCGCCCCTTTCGAAGTGCCTCCCTCATCTAGCTACGCCACTGTATGTTACTAAGTTTTGCTGCAAATTATTTTGTGAGAGGGAAGAATGGTATTGGTTAAAAGTACCTATTCTTTAAATATTCGTGCTATGTTTTGTCTGTGGTGGCTTTAACTTGTAAAAGTTTCCCGGTAGTTTCCCCGGGATAATGGCAACGCAAGCAAAGCAATTCACTTTTGTTTAAACACTTGCCTTCCTTTGACGCTTAAAATGTGCGTCATAATAACTTTTGACGCTTCCTTAATGCTAGAATGATGTTTTCCTCGTTTAAATGGGAAAAATGTAGCTATTTTTGTCTCCGAATTAAAAGGTGTCTTACATCAGCACTTGTTTTCTACAAATCTTGCATCTTAAGTGCTAAATTATATTTCTAACTTTTTGCCGTGAGTTGTATCATCATGTGCAAT
>BGPR01033226.1:0-17086 GCA_013235015.1 Araneus ventricosus | reverse complement strand
AATTAAACTATTTGCGTTTCAATTGAAAAATATTTTGGCGATCCATTTTAATAGTCAGAATTTTGGAATCATTCTAAACTCTATTGTTAATAAAAAATATTTGTCCAAAAGTGGACAAATCTCTTTATAGAGGCCATCCTCCATTCCATTTAAAATATGGCTTTGAGAAAGGTTCACCACTCTGAAGGGTTTGGTTTCTGGAAGAAAAGAAACTTATTAAAACATGTTCTTATTCTTTTTTCTGACACAGCGAATGTTTATACTTAACTATAATAAAAAGTAGATTATAATAAGATTTCTTAATATTTCTGAAGAAAGATACAATCTGTTAAGAACTTTCAGTGTTTTGGTGGGCGTTTTTCTCAATTCGGTTTTTCAATTTGAAAAGTCGACGTTCTAATCGTTTCATCGGTAGTTGCAGAGGAATGGGAATAATTTCACCCTTTTTCATGTACTAAACTTTTCAGAGCTTTACCTTCCTCAACTTATGATAGAATACCGTAATAGGGGGCTACTTTGCACTCCTGGAAGTAGTTTTGCTCCAGGATAAGCTTTTGTTAAAAAGAGAAATGGACACCAACTGATTAGGAGTACGAGATTGAGATTTTCTTTTCTCATTTTTTGACAACACTGATTAGTGTATTTTATTCCTTAAAAGTATCTGACAATAATTCAGGAGGTTTTTCAGAAGGAACAAAATATTGAGTGAGTTTTTCAGTGAAAGTATTAGTGCTGAAAGATCTGTCTCTGGTGAAAAAAGTACAACATTTTCAAAGGCATATGCATATAAATGTAAAAGATAATGATCATAGCTCTCATTTTACTGCTTTGAACGCCAACTATAGGTGTTAATTAACCTTCTCCAATCGGCGGTACATACGTTATACCGGGATATTTTCCTCCTTTTACTTCGGCTGCGGTACAACTACTGTACCGAGCAATCGAATGATAGTTCTTTCTCCCTTTTCTCCTGGAAGGAGTTCCCGACCCATTCAAGACCGTGACCTCTATTGTCCATAGTTGGTTGGGGATATTTTTCGATAAGGTTATCAGTTATTTTTGGCGATGTTCAGGGACAACAAATTCCAAAACTCTGAAAAATACTCCATTCGATAATTTAAATTTTCTTTTTCGTGTTTGTTTCTTATATTTTTTAGAATGCCTCAAAAATATCTCACGGATATGGCGATTGAGAATGTGATGAAGAATTTGGATCAAGAAAATTTTGATGATAATGATTCAGAGTGTTGAGAATCAGAAAAAGTATTTGGAAAGATAATACAATAGACAGAATAAAAAGACACTTTTAAGAGTCAAAAAGTTTTAAAAAGTAGAACACGTTTTTGCATATTTAAAACAGACGTAGAAAAAGTATTGCTTAGAAGAAATTTTTCATTTTTAAAATTTAAGATTTCAGTTTGATTGAAGGACAAAACTTATTCAAAAATATATATTAATCATTTTTGTCTAAAGAGTAAAGATTCAGAAATGTATTTAACACAGCAAAAAATTGTTATAAATAATTTTCATTGGAATATATGAAATCAGTTAAATGTTTTGCCTTTGTTTGCTGAACTTTGGCTTTATTCATTAGCTTTGAAACACATTCATTTAAGTTAAAAACTGTTATTTCCTTCTTGGAAATGTTTCATTATTTTTTTTCAATCACACTTGCTCATATTTTAACTCAAGAGATTTTAATGATATTTATTTCTTTGTACACTAAACAAGGCTTCAATTTGGGCTTTGAAATATTTAGGAAAACATTTCTATATTTTTTACCTCAAATGTCTTTCTCCTGTTGCATCTTTCGTCGGATAATTTTGATAATATGCGGTGATATTATTCATTATATTAGGTGACTATGTAAGTTTAATCTCAAGGTTTATAGAGTATGCATACTTAGAGATCTATAACTGATCATAAAATTTATTGCTACACTAATGAAGCAATCACCGAAATTATAAAAAGTTCACGATTGAATCAATATAAGCTCAGAGAAATGTAGTTGTGAGATTACAGAAGCATTTAAGTTCTCATTTGACATAATAAATGTTCTTTTAATATATATACTCCTTGAAAATATGGTTTATATAATATATAAGGCTTTATTGCCTACTTCTTTTTAATGTTAATTAACGCAATTTATAGCTTTCAGTTATGATAATTTTTTTAGTATTTAATACTGAATGATTATTTATATGGTTTCTTAACGAACTTGAAAAAAGATGACTAGATTAAGAACTGATTATAACAAAGTTTCTAAAACTATTTTAACACATAAATAACGATTTTACTGTATTATTAATATCTGTATAATTTTTTTTTATTTAAACAATTGATATCATACCACTTTGTTTCAGAAGTTATATTAAGGGGGAAGTTATATGTTTATGGGGGAGGTTCCTGATGCTTTCACTATATAAAAAACGGCCCTTTTCAGGACCAAAAATTTTTATTCCTTCTTGATTAAGGTGAAAGCATTAAGAGGAAATCAGCTTTACTTTGTAAGTTTCATTTGAAGAAAAAAAATCTTTTTTGAGGCTAAAAAATTTTATTCTGTGCTGATTTAAGTTAAAGCATTAGAAGCAAAATAAAGCTGATTCATATATATATATATATATATATATATATATATATATGAAGATTTTAGAATAGCTTCTAGGACACACAGTGTCTTTATTATAACGAGCGAGCAGGGTTGCAGGCTGGGGGCAGAGCCCTCTAGTATCAAGTAATTTCTAGAGATTAATAAATTGCGAATGAAACAAATAAAAATTATATATATAAGCCCTTTTTCATATATGATTATTGTTAAATATCCCATTTAGATAAATTTTACTCTCTTAGTACCTGAAATGCTGTACATTAAACTCGAGTAGAAAATCTATTTTAAGTTTAGAATTTACTTTTAAAAAAAATTTGCATATTGCAAAATGCATAATAAATATAAAAACAAAATAAGTACTTCAAAGCGAGAAATTCATTCAAATAAAAGTGGAGGGAAGAATTTAGAAAAAAAATTATTGAAACATATATGTCACCAAATCTGGAGACCTTCCTAACACTGGGATGATTACGGACCACAACACAGCAGCCCTTCCCTCACCCCATTGTAAAATGAATAACAATACTGCATGGAGTGGCAAGAGCAAACTGGTCTTTCTAGTGGGGGAAAGAAATGATCTCCTCCGCTCTAAAAGTATCCGAACGAGGAAGATATTTTCCTTCGATCTGTGCCGAGTCTTAGAGGTTAAATGTCTGGTGATAAAAGAAAATCGTGAACAGAAAACAATAGGTGAAGGACTAAAGCCGCCATGCATATCACAAGGAGTAAAATATGCCTAAACATTTATTATAACGAATCGAAATAAATTATAAATGGGATTGCAGTTTCAATTTGCTTACAATATTTCTTTCTGGGCCTTACACTGTTTCGATTTCGATATAAAAAAATTTTTAATGAAAAATTATTTTTCTTTTTAATACACTGATAAAAGATTTTATTTTAAACTTCTTTTATATTTCTTATTCCTCATAGCAATGTATGCCAGAATTCAATTTCTCTCCTCCAAAAAACAGAATGATAATAAAATAAGAATTTAAATTTCGTGTTTGCCATGTCTCACGTGAGTGTGAAACGACTCCCTTAAAGTTTAGCAGATTACCGACTAAACTCTATTTGGTAAAATAAATGTAGAAAATCTCTCTTTCCTTTTCATACGAAATTCAGATGGAATGCACATTTTCAGAAGGTCTATGACGTATTTTTCTATAAAATTTTAAAATAATTCTCAGTTGTTGATTTGTTTTCCAATTTTTAAAAAAGTTTTGTCTCTCAAGAAAGTTCAAAATGTAACACATTCCATTCAAAATTAAAAAATGCGAATTTAATTTTAATAGTTTCTGAAATTTGATTTGCTAAACAGGATTAAAATTGGTTAAAATTAGATATGTAATAAAAAATCTTGTATGGTATAAGAAACAAAATATGCTTCAACAGCCAGACAAATCCAGGGCGAATCCCTTTAAAACTGTATTTAGCCATTAGCCAAACGCTGCTCGTAACACCACATAATCAAAAATGGAAAAAGTGGGAATTTATATTGGGTTTGAACACACAGATTAAAATAATTAAGTGTGCTTATTCTTCTGTGTATTCTTTTATATGCCATATCATTTGATTGCTAAAAATCAGTCGCCAAGCCAGTAGCGTACCTATGGCGGGGAGGCGTGAGGGGTTTTCCACCTCGGGCGGCACGTACATAGTGGCGGCAAAATCAGGCACACAGAAAAACAATTTTATAACTAAGAAGATCAGCGAAACTAGTTCAATCATTGTGCACATAAAAAAATATATATTGTAATTAATTCATATTGTTCGCCCTTTTTGCGGTAAATTGCCAGTATGTGAAAAAAGTCTGTGGTAGAAGCACGATTTCACAACCTATATGCAAAGATCAAGGTCGTTAAACGGCGAATAGAGTTAATAAATCAATTTTCCTCCTGGAATTTTTTTTTTATTTTGATGTTCACGCAACTTGTACAGGAATGGCTGCAAAAGTAGGAGGACTAACAAGGACTAAACATATTGTCTTCTCAAAAGCTTCTTTTAGCATACGATGATGTATCTTTAGTTTCCTTCACTACGTTTTGGGTTGCACATCGGCCTACTGTACAGAAGGTGAAATTACTTTCCATCCTGTTCCGACTTGAAATTTCTTCCTTTCCAACTGAGGTGAATATTAAGAATGGAACATTCACGACGCCGTTTTCGACTAATACCGCTAAACACACCGTTGGTACTCTTACGTCCACGCTTTTGTCTGCTATTTATAAACGCTTGGGAGTTAGTTTCAGATCATTCATTGTCGGAACTATTACTTTCATGGCATTCACTGTCACGCTGCGAACTAATTTCAGATTCATCATCAGAATTGTTGCTTTCTGTGGGAAAATATCCAAATCACTAATTTCATTATCACCTGAATCGATTTCATCCATTCGTTGCAGTGGCGAATCCAGCATTCCGGTCCGGGCGGCCCCCGGGAGGTCATAAAATTTTACATCGTCGTGACGATTGTCAAACCTCATGGCTTACGTAAACCAAAACACTTTAACTTTACAGACTTTACTCACCTGACAATAAGAATCATAAAGAGAAGCACAATACTTTCGATAATTTATCAAAAAATAGAACGAAATAACTAGCCAAAAAATGTTTTCGACCGCGTCAACGCTATAAGTACAAGTGGAATGACTAGAAAAGTAGAAACATTTTCGAGCCTGTCAAGCCGGAATGCAATGCTGTCACGTTCCTATTATTTTTTTTAAAGGGAAATTAAGAACAATCAGTTGTAGTGATTTTAAATAAAATCAAGCATTCTGGTTTAACTCTGTTCTCTTAGTTGAAGCCCGATAGCCACCCCCCTGGATTAGCTACTGATTCTTTGTAATTCTTTCAAGATTTCTTCATAAGTGAATCCAAGTGTCTAACGTATCATCTCTAATGACTGAATAGAAACTGAGTGTATTATACCGTATCACGGCGTTATTTGTTCAAGTTAAAAAGTAAAATTTCTCTTTCGAGGAGCAATCGCTATTGCCCTCCCGGCCAGCCGTCTCTAGGGGGGGGGGAGGTAGCATTTAGAATTCATACCGGATAAAAAGAGAGGAACATCAAGGTCAAACTAGGCTGAATGGCACGTGTCATATTACAACGATTACAAGAATAGCACAATAAACGAAGGGTTTGAAAAAACAAAACATAATGTAGTTCTGAAAAGTGGTACACACGTTCTTCAGGGGCTTATGATGAACATACAAAAAGTCACACATGCTCTTGCTCACAAACACATGCTCTTGCTCACAAACACATGCTCTTGCTCACAAACACATGCTCTTGCTCACAAACACATGCTCTTGCTCACAAATATATGCTCTTGTTTTTCTTTTAAGTTTCATAGTTTCCGTGATAATGGGTCTCAAAGTTTGTCGCCGTCTTGAATTTTTGCCCCCCCCTTTTTAAATATCTCTAGAACTATTCAATTTTCAATTATGTGTAAAGCATCAAATTAAAGACAAATAAATTCTCTTATAATATTTGGTTTCATTTTTTTTTAGCTTTAATAGTTTTCGAGATAATTGGTCTGAAATCTCGCTACGATTTCGTCTCCCCGTCTTAGTTTTTCTTGAATGTCTAAAAAAACTATTAAATTTTAAATTAAGTAAGATGCAGAAAATTTAATAGCGTAAAATTCCCTACAAATAACAGCTACAATTAACAATTTTTCTTCTAGCCTTAATAGTTTCTCAAAAGAGTTGTCTGAAATGGATGAATTTGTAAAAAACTCTTAGGTCTGGATTTTCTCCCACGGTAAAACAAGTCAACAAAGGGTTTCAAGAAAAACAAAAAATCATATAGCTTTCAAGATCGGTACAAATGTTCTACAGGAGTTTATGATGAACATACTAAAAGTCATCGGTCCTGGAGGGTGAGCTTGCGCCGCCATTTTGGATTTCATCCCCCTTTTTTAGTTTTTCTTGAATATCTTCAAAATTATTCACTTTTCAAATTACATGTGAATTTACAAATTAAGAACGTAAAATTTCCTACAAATATATACTTATACTACCTATTTCCTATATTTCCTACAAATATATATGCATTTTTCTTCCAGCTGTAATAGTTTCGGAGATAATGGGTTTCAAACGTTGCCGCCATCTTGGATTTCCTCCCTTTTTTCTGTTTTCCTTGAATATTGAGCTTCCATAAGAAGCTCCAACCACGTTTTCGCTCCTTGCTTCTCATGGACAGCTGGAAATGCCATGTAGCCGTATGTGGCGATCCATTAGACGGATAGTGCACTGTAGTGTCCTAATAGCTAGCCGCCTAAGTTGTTGGTTTCGAGGAATCTGGCGAAAGATTCTGGAGCTCTGTGGTAAAGGTAATCAACGTTCCTGGAGGTCAGTCGGCGCTTAGAGGTCCCGACCAGCGCCAGGTAATACCCAGGGCTACCCTCTCTATAGGAGGATGATAATGTCCAGAGTCGGTAACTGTCTAAAATTTGTGGGAGTCGGTGGTATGTGGTAGCGTTGGAGACCAAATTTCGATTCTAATTTCCATGTGAAAATTTTTTTAAAAAACCTTAAATTAAAAAAAATTAAAAATGTGACCCAGTAAACTTATGCCCTTTGAAACTGTTGGAATACTGAATGCAAATGAATAAATTGAAATAAATAATAATGGCTTTCAGAATCTGAATGTCATGAACGAAATAAGACTTATTGTACATAAATCAACCTGTATACAAAACTATAAATGTTTGAAATTCTCTGTAAATTATTACTTGCACACCCAATCTAAGGATGTGTTTGATACTCTAAAAATTAGTATAAACTCTTCATTAATACTTTAAATAAGGAATCTCCAGTTTGCCGACTGCAAATGGCCCCTTTTATTATATGAAAATACAAATTCATAACTACACCTCAAATATGAACATTTTTTTACTCTTTTTAAACAACATTGCCATTCCTGAAACAAACTTTCAAAACATAGATAATATAAATAGACACACAAATACAAACCATGTAATATAAAAAGTTGGTAATAATAATAGTTTAACAAGAAAATTTCTGTTATGTATCAAATACGCAAAAAACAGTGAATTAATAATGAAATTAAATGAATTTTAAGAATAAAGAGATTTGGAAAAAGCAGATTTCACGTTAAAACGAATCAAAAGCTTTTCTCTTGATTTATCTGGAGAAGGAACTGATTAACTCTGATGAAAATCGTGATATTATGTTTTATTTCTAAATAAATTAGATTAATTTTGTACAAAAAACAGGATTTGTGAAAACAGGAATTTATTTAGATTTCTAGGGAAATGCATTGTAAATACCATAAACGTAAATAAATATCATAAAATTTTAAGAGAATTTTAATCTTTAAAGATATATATGAATATTGTTTTGAAATAGTTATTTTTTGTGTAAATTTTAATTTTTAACATTAAACGCAATTGCTATCATCAAATTATTTACCTACAACTGGAAATTGAACTGTTTGCTTAATGATGTTCTTATTTTATATTAAACTATCTGTTATGCCCGGCGTTTCTCGGGATTAAAATACTTTCATGTCTAATATTTTTGATATAAAAACTACTTTTGTATAAGAAATTACATTACCCCAAATGTTTTTATCGTCTGAAAGGTTTTTAAATTAAAATGAGAATATCAGTTTAACCAGATGATTTTTAAAAACCGCCGATAGCTAATTTTCTCCATAAGTTATTAGTATTTATTACTTAGGTATTGCATAGAATTGAATGGAAAGGAAAGTTGTGTCATGAAAAGTTAATTTTTGAAAACTTTATTATCTGTAAACATAGTTTTTGTGACATAATACATATTTTCGAAAAATATCACGGAAAAGGCCAAAATCTTGCTTAATTTCCAAGAAACTGAAATTTTAATAAGATTTGGGGGTTTTAAAAGTTGACGATTGACTATCTTCTTATATAAATGATATTTATAAAAACAAGCAATGATTTCAGAAATAAAAGTAAATTAGTTCAAAGTCTAACCGTTGCCTAGAAACGGAATATCAATAAATTTGGGTTATTTCAAAATCGTCTGCATGTAATTAACAATTATTCAACATTAAAAAATTAATAAAAATTGAAAGAAAATTGTCAGAGATATACAATTGGTATTATTAAAAAGGTAACATTTTGAACTTTAAGATGGTACAAAAATATTTTTTGTCGGACAATTTGCTCCGAAGTTAAGGCGGAAAAACGGTTTCGTTTAATCTCTAATTAACTGACTGTTTAATTAACTTTTGGACTTAGAAAAGTTCATAAGTCTCTTCCCCTTGTCTTAAATAATAAGTTTGCAAAATTTGGTTGAAAACAGTCCATTGGTTTAGGAGGAGATGTGCAACATAGCCACATACCCACATACATAGTCACAAACCCACATATGTAGCCACATACCCTCATACATAGACACAAACATAGTCACAATGACTTTTATTTATATTAAGATTAATATCCTGGAATACAAAATAAAAGAAAATATTTTTACTGCAAACAAATCGATGTGAAAAACAGGGCTATCCACGGAAATATGACATTTTTTATAAAAAGCATTACTCCATTACTTTTTGTAAAATATAAAACTTATTTCCATAGAATTAATAAATTTAATAAATGAGATAGGCTACTTTTAAATGACTAATTCTGATAAATAATGCCATTCAAATAATAATAATGTTCTCTCACACAAGTTTTGAACAAGTTTCGGAACTTGCGTTCATTCTTCGTAACTAACTCTAATTACGTCTAATTGTTTGCATGCAAACACGATCAATAAGCATAAGTCGGGTTACCACCACCCTTCCAAAGTATCCGAAGTGATCTGATTGATAGTTCTCACGACGTTAAGACAAAATGTAAGGATGGAGTCCTAATATCCATCACCGACGCACTCCCAAACCCCTCCCAGTGCGTCCTGTCTTCGGAGTGGAAGTAACTCAAACCCACACTATTACTATACCTACTAGGGAAGCACGAATCCGCTCACTTACCCAGCGACTTCTTATCCTCGTACTCGTGCTCTCTTTCGGGGGAGGAACACGATCACTGACCAGAGCAATGAGTGAAAAGGATAAATTTGGTATGTGGACATAACCTCAAAATCAGTGGCTTGAGTTTAGGTTGGCAGAACTGCATATTGACGGGGCCCGTTGTATTAGGAGGCCCCAGCCGAAATTTTATATAAGCTCATAGACACTGTTACCTCCAAGACTGAAAATTGAAAAAAAAGGATTAATAAACTATTGGAATGGAAGATTGCAATAAAAATTTTAATTTATTAGTAAGGTGTGGTTAGTTTACGAAAAGTAAAAGAAAGTTATGTCAAATAAAAGTAAAATAAATAATGAATTACTACTTCACTCCATCTAAATTCACCCTCTCACATCCAGCGAGGCGGTACCGGGTGTTCTAAAAGATTTCTCTTGGCAGCGACGAAGGCCGGTCTGAGGCGGTTGGCTTCTTCTGAAGGGAGGTGAGGTTCTGAGATCGCTTAGGACATAAGTGCCGTAGGGGCTCCAATTATCCTAGCCAATCACAGCCCATTTCCGCGCAACTTAAGGGATGGTTATAGCAGGGGGTAGGGTGGTGGAGAAAATGACCACCCAGGTTGGGAGAGTCCAGTTCATATCCTTTCCTCCCAAAAAGCCCCTGTTTTAAAGGAGGTAGAAGAAAAAAGTCACCTCGGGATTAAAAAGTTAATCACATAAATCGAAAAAGTAAACCTGCCGAGGACCAGAATTGGTCCAATAAACTCATAGTAGAAAAGTTATGGGGAATGGGTTTACGGCTACCTTGTGTCGAATCTGGCCTTCTGCACCCCAGAATCACTGATTTGAGACCCGATTGCATGTAAACGGGGTTGATTCAAGTGAAATGTGAGAGTCATCAACTTTAAGTTTGTATTGTTACGGAAGATTGTAATCTGGGTGGGTGCCCGGTGAAAGCAGTCAATAAGCAGAGAAATTGAGAACGGCGCTTTATTCAACGAATGTTCTCGAGAGCAAGAAAAAGAGCACTTGCAGAAATTAGCACTACAAGCAGACAGCAAATGACTAATAACAACAGTAATTGCACTCACATTAGCGCTCAGCGCCTAAAAGCTGGCAAACTCACAAATAAGAACAAGACTCCAATGAGATTCCAAAGATATTCTCACTTCTCAAAGACGTTCCGCAACTCCGAGTATTTATAGACTTCCTGACAGGGCGTGGAAATCTCTCGAGAAATCCGGATCTCGGATACTATGAGAGAGTCTCGAAAATTCGAGTATCTTCAATTTGCGCTAAAGTCGTCAAATTTGTCGCCAAGTTTGTATCCAAGGTCAGGGGTATTGGCTAGGTCTCCCCAGCATCGCACAAAACCTCTATAAATGTTCCTTTTCCACCATATGACTAAAGTTGCTGGGAAGTGACTTTCATGTTCGGTATGGGTAACAGTATTCGTACAGCAGTTTGGAATGTGGTTTTCCTGTTGAGTTGTTGTTCAAAACGGGATGTTAATTCAGAAGAGCACTTAACGCGTACAACAATAATTATTGTTTCAAAATTAGATATTTAATAGTTTACTAATAAGCCAGGCCAACTTAAAGCTTTCAACCTTGAACACATGTAGCTGAAATCTCACCTTGAACACATATAGCTCAAATTTCACATTGAACTCATATTCTTAAAGCGTCCGCATTGGATGAAATCCCTTCATTCAACGGAAGAAAAATTTATCGGAAAAGTAGGAATTTTTGTCATTCGAATTACATCAAACCATTGTTGTCTAATCTATTTCACCTGCTGTACAAAGGGGAAGGGGCATAATGAAATATTTTCTGAAATTTTCGCTGCTAAACAATTTCCCCAATGGGGTTTGGGGCAGGGTACACCGAGAGGGTTGCCCTGGCATCCCGGACCCCACACCACAGCCACAACTGATTAGAACTCCTAGAATTATCTCTCATTTGCGAAAGGTTTACTCTTTTTAAAATTCGATATTCTGAACATGGATAAGTAACTAATGGAACTTTGTTAGAAGGAAAGGTTTTGGAGCTCTTCCTGGTGAGTAGAATAGTTTCCATCCATTCAATTCCTTTATTTATCTCAGTGAAATCCTATTAGCAATGGGAAAGTCTGTCAGCCAGCATTCTATCATTTTCGTAAATTTTTGCAAAAAAAGTAAATTATTCAAATTCAAGTGAATCACAATCATGTGACAGATGCATAACATGTGCCCAAATGAAAAGACCAAATGAAGAGAAGAAAGAAGACCAAATGAAAAGGAGACCTTAACTGTATCGGCGTTGTATCAAATCCCAGTGAGTTAAAGTGCTAGCCGATAGATGGCGTGGTGGTATTCCCAGTTACACCCGCGTAGTTAACGGCTTCGCATCAATATCCTCATTTTTGGAGAGTTGTTTCCGCAGTTCGTTCCATGATGGATTCCTCCAGATCAACACAAAGAGTAGTTATCCAATTTCTTCACGCAGAAGAGGAGCATGCTCCACAAATGTATCGCAGGATGAAAGAGGTGTACAGAGAGCAGTGTCTCGCACGGTGCACCATATTCCGGTGGTGTCAGCATTATGAAGCGGGACATCAAGGACTTGCCACGCCCTGGTCAAGCGCACGTTGTGACCAACAGCGCCACGATTTCGGCTGTGGATCAGCTCATACGGCAGAATCGTAGGAACACCACACGTGAAATTGCTGTTGAACTATCGATAAGCAAAGGAACTGAACATCACATAATCCACAAACAGCGTGTTTATGGCAAAGTTTGTCCACAGTGGGTGCCCAAGAATATGTCAGAGAATCAGAGGACTGCGAGATGGGAACTAGATCCGTCAGTAACCGAGGAGTTTCTACACTGATACCATCCACTCCCTTCCTACTCGCTGGGATCAGTGCCTTCATGTCAGTGGCGGTTATTTATAGTTCTACTGAACTGTAGTTTCCTTTTCATTTGGGCACACCTTACAATTCCATGTTCTCTTTCTCACTGCCATGACTTCGCATTCTCTTTCCTTCTGTGAGATGCTCATCGGTCTCCAAATTATCATGATCTAAATAAAAGATCAACATACATATCAATGGAATAAACTAATGGAAAATCCTCATCTCATTTATGTAGCATCGTTGGCATTCACAGTTTGAGGGTCCGACGTGATCTTCCTTGTCTTTTATTTTATCATAAGATAATTAATGATGCCATTGATTGCAGTGACATATTGAGCCGTATCACTTTTTCTGTGCCGACTAGAAGTCTGAGGAAGAGTTGCTTATTTGTAAATGTATTTACCAGGTTTAATTACACACATAATTTTTCTATTTATAAATTTTACAAGATTTTTAACGGGTACTCTGATGGTCTTGATGTGTTTAATATGTCTTATGGTGTTTTTAAGACTGAATGTTCGCGGCTTTTTTGTTCTTGAAGTGTTTTTATTTTGTGTGCTTTTTAAAATAGTGTTGTGCTTTCAGTGATCTCTGTGTCTATCTGTTGTTTTTATTAATCTGTATTTTACGGCTATTTTAGTGTTTGTTTCTGTATCATTCACTCTGTAATTGGAGTTTATTCTGTAATGCGCATTTTCTAAATAAATAAATAAATAAAATGCTCGAATTTCTACTTCCTTTATAACGCTGAACAAATGTTCAGAAAAAAGATACATTTGATAATACTTTTAGGGTGCTTTCATTGAACTGTTTTCTTCCGATATCCTGAAAGTTTGTTTTGGTACTTTAAATTTTGAATACAGTGTTCAAATTCATATCCCTAATAAAAATATGAATAAAATTTGTTTTGCTATGAAGTTTTGCATTTTTTTTGGTTTCCAAGAATCTCTGTGAACTATTTTAAAAATTATTTTTAGAACTTGTACTTCAATTTTGTATTTCTTTCTTGTATTTGCATCGAATATATGAAATATTTCATGTATTAATTTGAATGTCAAGATAGTTTGTTTAATAAGTTATCTGAGCACTTTGAGAAATTTATGAATAATTTTGCCAAAGAATTTTTATATGTGTTCTTATTTGCATTTGACTGAAATTATTTAGCTAAAATTATACTTTGAGTCTAAAATAATGTTGTCTGTATAGTATAAAATTTAAATAATTTGTAAATAAAATTGAAGTGCAAATGAACTTTTTCTTCATACTTTTAAGACATTACCTTACAACCTGGGTATAGAAGATACAGAGTAAATATTTACTTCGTTTAAGAGTTTATTGCTACATTGTTTTGAAATTAATTTTAGAATTCGTGACACTTGGAAACCTCTCAGTTAAGCAGAATTGTAGGTTAGAAATGTTTTATTTTAAAAACAATAAAGAATTACTTAATGGAAAAAATAGGAAACTTATCACAAAGGATAATGTTCTAGAGGTTAATATACACTATATGCCCAAAAGTATCCGGACACTTGCAGACTTTCACATTTTTTAGAATTTCTCCGGAATGCTTTAGCCGACTGCCTTTAAACTTCAGGCATGTAAAGAATAGACAATAACTCACATTTTACGTTGAAGATTCAGTCCTGAGAGCAATTAGGGGGCCGTCTACAAACTGATGAAGACAAAAATGTTTTTGGCCCACCCCGCTTCACAGAATACTAATAACAAGATCAAACTTTCAGAAATGGTAATGTTTAATGTGAATAATATATACAGGAATTTTTGTAAACTCAGCGCAAATATTTGGGAAGATATAAAGGTTTTCTTAAAAACTCTCAAATTTTCCCACCTGTTTTTTGCTTATAACATGCAGAGTATTCTGTTATATTATACGAAACTTACAGAAAAGATGACAATATGTTAAAGAAGTATTTGTGTAAAACTTTGGAAAATAATTGTTGAATATTACAGGAATTATGAGCAATTATAGTAAATAGTGTTTTACTGCGCATGCGCGAAACACAGTGTAGTTTTTCTTTCAGAACTTTAAAGCCAGATATATAGGGCAACTTATATAAAAAAATTCAGTTCAATATCATTAGTATTCAGAAAGATATCGGCATTATAACGAGCAGAATTTTAGCTCCTGTCGAAGAGAAGCTAAAAGATGAGGGGTTGTACACAAATTGATATTTTTTAAACTTATATCTTTAAATAGTTATATTGAATTGTATAGAGGTTAGAATTTGCTGCATACCCATGAACACTTATCAATTAAGTGCATAACTTAAATTCCAACTAATTAGGTACTATAAATAACAAAAATGTTATTACTTTAATTATATTATTTACATGATTGTTAACAAGTTACATATTACAATTTTACGGCCAAACGATATTTTTAAATATATTTTTTTTATGGCGAAACGATTTTTTATCTAATTAATTTCTTTTCTTAAAATATTTTAATAATTCTACATATATATTTTTTTATTCGTTACGAATATTAGATGTGTTCATAGGTATTCAGCAAATTCCAACCACTATACAATTCAATATAACTTTTTAAAAATATAAGTTAAAAAAAATATCAATTTGTGTACAACCCCTCATCTTTTAGCTTCTCTTCGACAGGAGCTAAAATTTTGCTCGTTGTAATGCCGATATCTTTCTGAATACTAATTATAGCGAACTGAATTTTTTTATATAAGTTGCCCTATATATCTGGCTGTAAAGTTGTGAAAGAAAAATTACACTATGTTTCGCGCATGCGCAGTAAAACACTATTTACTAAAATTGCTCATAATTCTTGTAATATTCAACAATTCTCTTCCAAAGTTTTACACAAATGCTTCTCTAACATATTGTCATCTTTTCTGTAAGTTTTGTACAATATAACAGAAAACTCTGCATGTTATAAGCAAAAAACAGGTTGGAAAATTTGAGATTTTTTAAGAAAACCTTTATATCTTCCCAAATATTTGCGCTGAGTTTACAAAAATTCCTGTAAATATTATGCACATTAAACATTACCATTTCGGAAAGTCTTATCTTGGTATCTGTATTCTGTGAAGGAGGGAGGTCCCAAAACGTTTTTGTCTTCATCAGTTTGTAGACGGCCCCCTAACTGCCCTCAGGACCGAATCTTGAATGTAAAATGTGAGTTATTGTCTATTCTTTACATGTCCGAAATTTAAAGGCAGTCGGTTAAACCATTCCGGAGAAATTCTAAAAAATGTGAAAATCTGCAAGTGTCCGGATACTTTTGGGCATATAGTGTATGTGAAATGGTTATAATATTTTTATCTATGAAAAAGGCTTTATATTTTCAATAATTGAAAATAACAGATAAAATTCTTGAATGTATATATAATAATCGTAAAATTTACGGTTTTTAAAAGAGATGGTTCATATTTTCAGTAATTGAAACTAAACAACAAAATAAAGCCCATGTCTCTTGGAATTGTATTAATGTAAATACTTGGATATTTTTCCTGCACAAAAGAAGTAAAACTGTATAATTTTCGACAAAAAAATACTATTACCGTATTTTTGAAAGTCAACTCTTATATCAATTTTATTTCTTATCTACTTAATTTGACATTAAGTAGATAAGAAAACTAAACGCCAACAAGTATACACGAGAACCAGAAGTCAAGAATTCAAGGAAGAATTAACTGGGATATTCGATTAGGAGTGTAATTAATCTATTGCAGTTTGTCAACCAACCGACGCCACCAATCGCTTGACTAAAATGCAGTCAACTTCAGTCATGCTTTCAGTGTGCCATTTTCATTAGTTTAGGAGATAGAAGAGTACATTTTATTCTATCTCCAACCGGAAACATTGCATTTGTTTACCTGTTAGATATTATATACCTGTAATGCAACTTTACTTGACTCTCGTCATTTCTCCACTCTTTATGTAAATACCACTTTAGAATATGAAAATAGCATAAAAGTAATGTTGAAAATATTGATCCATATGGGTTTCTAAATCAACGATTAAATTACATGCTTTAAATTATTGAACTTGTTTTTGATATTGCAAATCTTTTATGCATTTTCATTGATTAATATTATTTTACTAACATGGTTTTTGAATTTTGCATTTGGCTTTAAAATAATTTTAAACATTAAGAAGATTTTGTCACTGCGATACATATAATTCATCTCAATTACTAACTTTAGTTTATTCTTCTTCCTGATTTTTCAGAGAATCTCGCATTTTCTAGGTAATCCGAAAAAATGGATGATGTAACAACAGAAGAGGAAGTTGCTGATGAGGTAATTGATTTGATTTTTCTTCTGTATAGCTCAGATTTATTATGTCGTACCCACTGACAATTTAATATTTTAAAAATATTTTTCATTCAGCTGTGGCATCAAATCAAAGAATATTACCTTTCGTATTATAAGCATAATTTTATTTCGATTATTTACATTGCATTTGCAGAAAGCCTTGTTCAGTCGGACAGAAACCAAACCTCAGTAAGACTAAATCAAAACTTTTAGAGTTCTCGTTCAAAGCAAACAATATTAATGGCGTCTTCAATGCATTTTCACCATCCCCGCTACATTTTGTGTCTTAAGCATA
>BGPR01033225.1:0-17086 GCA_013235015.1 Araneus ventricosus | reverse complement strand
CGTAAAATTCCTTACAGATACATTCCTTTATTTTCCTTCTCGAATTAGAAGTTTCGCTGATAATGACTTTCGAAAATGGGAGATATCCAATAAGTTACGGCCTCCTAGACCACCGTAACGGAAAGTTACCTATATGAAAAAAAATTTAAAATGCGCTCTCATTTTTAAAACACTTAGGAGTAACATTAGTAGTTTTTTTTATTAACTTTTGAAATAATAATTTATGACCCTCTGTATATGGGGTTGAAATTTAAGCAGATGGTGGAGGGGAGAGGCAGATGATACAGCCATTCGTTGTTTCTCGATGACTTTCTTGTCGTTCCATAGAAACAAAAAATATTTGACGGGAGGCTGTAACTGCGAAACTGCCGCTGGGATTGAGGGGCGTAGACTTACTTACCTTACTCAACTGTGACTTTCTGTGACGAAAGTAGCTCTATGTGACTATTAACTCTATAAGCTAGTGACTCTTAGTCTAGTGTGAATATGTGACTTGATCTATCCAAAATTCTTCGTGATTTTCACCAACTTTACAACTCGACTGTAATTAAACCGTAATTTCAAATTCTAAAATTCTTTTTTCAATATTCAATGTCTACCTTTCTGTGTTAAATTAAACTAAAACCAACTATTTGCGTTTTTTCGTTGCGGAGCTATAAGCGTTTAACTTTAGCGCGAAAAGCGGTGTAAATTTTTCCTCTCTCTACACACCATTAGGCCACTATGGAGCGACGTAAGTCTACGCCCAAATTGTCATTTTATTTTCAAGCCAAACCACGCATACATTATTATGAAATAGAAAAAAAAAACTGGACAGCCGAAAATACTATACAAATTCCTCGATTACAAATAAAATAAGTTCTATTGGAAAAGCTAAGCCACAATTTATGTCGCTTTCATGCATTAACTTATAATGCCTTATTTTGAATTATACATATATGTTTTGTATAATTTTTTTCACGATTTATCCATCTTATATATGACATTTTTGCAATCTCCAAAATTTTGTTTCGCTTAAAAGTTATAAAGTAAAAATAAAAGGAAATTAAACGACTCAATCCTGTTTAGGTGGGATGACTAGAGACTATATAAAACTAGTGGGAGTGGTCTCCCCTAAACTTTCTCGTATACTTCCCAAAAAGGTGTCTTTTCCCTCTAACTAGGGTTGCCATACGTCCCGTATACTATTTGTCCCGTTTGCTTCCTAAACTCTGAATCATTATAATTTTAAAAGGACCTGCGCCCATTTTTATGATTATGTGTAAAATTAAAATGATAACAAATAAAAATGTAAAATCAGCTTTAAAGTGTGACTGGGTTAAAAAGTATTAGCTTCTCATCTTTTTTATTATTCTACGCGTTCATTTTATTAGATTACTTAAACTTAATTGATTTTTTTTATCAGAGTAAAATAAGCTATGACGTACCCACTGATTTCATGTTCATTTTCATGGACTAAATTAATTCAAAAAAAAGTTACAAACTACATAAATACAAAAATATTAAAATAATAATAATTTTAAAAGAATATAATAGGAGATTAGAAAGTTGCGAAAAATTATCTAAGGCAGAAAAAGGTTAAGGAAAGGAATGCACAACAGTGCGGGGGGGAACTCAGAGTGAGATAGTCATTCTTGGTCTCTTACGATTATGTTTATCATTATGATCATAAACAGGAATTTTGGTTATTTCGGGGTTATTGATATCCGGCAGTTTTCCATAGAAAATTTTAGCAAGTTTTTGAATGAACTGCTGTAGGGAAGGGACATTTAATGCATTTCGAATATCAATATTTCGATGGTACCACCTGGCGTTTGCAATCATTCTTTGGGTTTTGTTTTCAAGCACCTGAATGCTTCGCAAGTTACTTCTGGCAGTGCAGGCCCAAATGGGACTCGCGTAAGTGAGAATTGGTCTGAGATACGCTAAATAGATCAGTACCTTGTTGTTGAGATTTAGACTAGAGTTCCTACAGATTAAAGAGTATTGAGCGCGGAATGCTTTGTTATATTTTTCCTTAATGGACTCGGAAGTTCAGTTGCTTATCCAGAACAACCCCCAAATATTTCACTTCTTTTTTCCATTCGATTGGGGTGCCATAGACCTTCACTTTTGGCCAGTCGTCATTCTTTTTGTTAAAGAGAATTGCCTCTGTCTTGTCAACATTTAGTTTAATTTTCCATCTCACAAGCCAGGTTTCTAAATTTTTAAGGTAGTTTTGAAGGGGTACAATGGCTTTATCAGGGGTTTTACCTTGCGAGAGTATGGCCGTATCATCGGCGTAAAGGCTGATCATAATATTTCTGACCTGTGGGATATCATTCATGTACAAAACAAAAATTATAGGAGCCAAAATTCCTCCTTGGGGTACGCCAGCCTGAAGTTTTCTTGGTGTAGAGTCTGAATTTTTAACAAGAACAGTGAAGTGCCTATTCGTAAGATATGATTGTATTATCTCAATAATGTATTGAGGAAATTTGTAAGCAATTAATTTGTGAATCAGACCAAGTAGCTAGAGTGCAACCGTTTCCTTAAACTTTTTATTTCTATCACTGAAACTATTATATTGGGAGTTTAAACTTAAATTTCTCTACAAGGAAATATGATGTAGTGAAAAACTATTCTACACGTTTTAGAATTTGAAATTTAGCATTTAATAACTGCTTTTGAATCTTGCCTTCTTCCAAATAATATTAAATGATTTAATTCAAAAATCCTGTTCTGCTACATATGCTATTTTAGCGTTTCAAGAAGAAACGAAATTAAAATGTCCAAATGCCCTTTTTCTAATTTTTCAATTCTTTTTAAATTCAAAATTTCCGTTGTAGGCAAGAATTACTTCCTACAAATTCAGCTTCCCCAGACTTTAACTACACCATTGAGCGGATGGACACAGCCACAAAATGGATGTTGTAGCGCTGTATTCTTGTGTCTCCTTTTAACTTGTGTGCTCTTCACCAGCTCCAAGTATTTCTCAGTCCACAGGTTGATTAGACATTTTTCCGCACATTATGTCACTCTAGGACTTTTTCCATAATTCTCTGCTGTTCCTCATGCTTTTTTATGAAAACATTTCCCAGTTCTTTTCTTTCATTTTACTTTACAGTAATTTCAAATGATCAATTCCCTTGTTCGGATTATTATTTGCTTTTTCTGCTGGCTAATGGAAATAAATTATATGATCTTTTGGGCTTATTTATTTCTAATCTGGCGATGTGTTATTGTTATCATTATTCTCGGATGCCAAATGAAAAGGTAAGAAAATTAAATTTCATCTCTATAAAGATGAAAATATTTCTGCTGACGATCTGCAGAGCACACAGTTGAACCTAAAGCTACCAAAATTGCCACAGGGTTACTTTAGATGTTAAATGTGTGTACTTCAGAGGGAATTTTTTTCTTTCAAACTTTTAACTATTTAAAAATTAAGCCAATTTCGTCGTTATGGACAGCATTTTCACCTATCACTTTCTAAAGAATTATCGCAATAAAATGATTTTAAACCATTTTAAATTGTAAACAATTATCTTATCAATGATATTAGTTTAAATATTGTACAATATTTAGATTATTTTTTTCAATTATCGTGACCCACGGTCAAAGTCGCTCACGGGGACAATGTTTCGCTTCTCCTGGCTATAAATTTCTTGAAACAACGATAGGAAAATAGGTTGTTGGTTCTATTTAAAAAAAAACTTTTTCAGTTGTAATTTACGAATATGCAATAAAATATTTATCGTCATGTTCTTTAATCTAAAGTTATAAGGCAAGATAACCCCAACATCAATCTATGGACAGACTTTATTCTTGGCAAATTTTATTGTTTAGGCAATCAGAAAGATGCGTCGAATGGAAATGTTCGGAAAGTATAACCTTCGGGTTGTATTCTTTCATCCAAGTCAAAGCGGAGCTGGCAAAAACTTGGCCAAAGTTCACGACACCGAGGGAGCCGAAGTGGTGGATTCTGTGCTGGTCGTTTTTCGCAAAGAAGCGAAAAGTTGCAATTGCCTACAAGGGTTCCAGCTGACCCACTCCCTCGAAATGGGCACTGGGTCTGGGATTGGAACCCTCGTGATCTCAAAGATTAGCGGAGAATATTCAGATCGCATAATGAATACTTTCACTATAGTGCCTTCGCCCGAGGTATGATACCAGTTGTTACTTTTTTAACTCATACCCTCGTTTTCGCTTTCTCTTACACGAAATATCCAAAGAAGCGGAAGGTTGCAATTGCCTACAAGGGTTCCAGCTGACCCACTCCCTCAGAAGGGGCACTGGGTCTGAAATGGGAACCCTCGTTATCTCTAAGATCAGCGGAGAATATCCAGATCGCATAATGAATACTTTCACTACAGTGCCTTCACTCAAGGTAAGATACCAATTGTTTTTTCTTAAACTTATGTCCTCGTTTTTGCTTTCTCGTACACGAAATATCCAAAAAAGCGGAAGGTTGCAATTGCCTGCAAGGATTCCAGCTGACTCACTCCCTCGTGAGGGGCACTGAATCTGGAATGGGAACCCTCAGGATCTCTAAGATCAGGGAAGTATATCCAGATCGCATAACGAATACTTTCACTATAGTGCCTTCACCCGAGGTATGCTACCAGTTGTTACTTTTTAAACTTATGCCCTCCTTTTTGCTTCCTCGTACACGAAATATACAAAGAAAGGGATTGCAGACACCGAAAAGTTCGATCTGGGGATTTTGATTAATCTCCACGTTTCAGACATCCTCATGTCCGAAGAACACACTTTCGGAATTATGTCTGTCTGAAAACGCGATAACTCAAGAGCTCAACGAGCAACCCCCATTATCACTAGATATTTTGCGATACATCCACGATGTTGCTACGATATTCTGAATGCCGCGCACAATATCGAAAAGATATCGTATGAATATTGTAGAGCATCTTGTACTAATAGGACTCGTAGAAGGATGAATTTGTTAAGCACATATCACACGGAGTGCTATCGTGTTCTGTGTTCGTGGGCGCGAACCCAATTCCACTCACTAAAAAAAGTTTGTTGCACGTGACTCATTGAAACAACCGGTCAGACAGGATTTTGATCATCGCTGGCGAACTACGTCACCTTCAAAGTCACACCCAATTGGTGGAAGCAAACAATTTCCGTTCTAATGAAGTTTGCTTTAACCGAAAAAGTTGCCGCCCAATATTTTCTCTAATTTCAAAAAAATTTTTAAAATATTTTTGGAATAATTTACAACAATATTTTTCATTGTTGCAGCGCAATTCAAAACGCTTTCATTGCTTAAACAAATATTTAATTACGTGTTTCTCTTTCATTGTTGAAAGCCGAGTTGATATCCTAAAACACTTTGCTTTCATATTTTATTTCACCAAAAATTTCGTGGAATCTGCAAATCAAGCTCTCTGAGATATTACACATGCAAATCTATACCAATAAAAGATATGTATATAAAAACTATTATATATACGTATATAATCTACACATATAAATTTACGCTTATAAAAATACATGTCGTGTCTACTTCACGATAGAAAATACTACTCAACGTGCCCAAGCACCTCAGAAAACAACACTCACATCTTTCTTTAGACTTTGGACTCAAGACGAGTTTGCGCGCACCCTACTGTACAACCAAGTACTACACTTGGAACAATGGAAATAAGACATGGAAACTTCGAAAACAAAGGCAGGTTGGACAAAGGCAGAACAGGGAGGAATGATTCAGTGATGCTCTAGGTCGAGTGTGCTCTGTGCATCCGACCAACTCTGAATGCTTTCACCTGTGACTCTTGCTTCATGAAGTACGAGGCCATGATGTCAGTCATAGATTTGAGAACAATGGAAGGAAGGGTCTGCGAAACTTACAAACAGGCTTGCCAACTTAGAGAATGAAAAACACTGTAACAAAGAATTAGAACGAAGCAGCTGCATCTCGATCACCTAAGATTTCACCCAATCTGTTTGCCGTCATACTACAAGCATGTTCGATGTCTTCTACCGAACAGTTATGGATGGACCACAAGGAAAATCTGTCGGAACATATACTGCACTATTCATGTATTCAAACAGAAAAATATGGTGGACCTAGACTACTGTGATGCCATCTTCAAAAGAACTCTAATTGGCATTGAGGATAAAATTATATTGTTGGGTGGATCAGATCTTTCACAAACCAATCGAAATCGTGATTCAGTCCTACCAACTGAAGAATGTACAGAAAGGAAATATGACGCAGATGTAGTCATAGCATACTTAGAGGAAAATGAGCCAAAAATGATCCAAAATCAAAAGGAAGCATTTGACAAGATTACAAAAGCAGTTTTTGATAGATGCGGTAGAATATTTTTTTAAATGCTCCTGGTGGTACAGGGAAGACTTTTCTGTTCAGTCTTCTTTTGGTTAAAATGCGACATAAAAACGAGATTGCCTTGGCCGTTGCTTCACCTGGCATTGCCCCAATACTATTGACTAGAGGGAGAACAGCTACCCCGGCTTTCAGGTTCCCAAAGTGAATGAAATTATTAACTGTTTTTTTGCTTACGATACAGCTATTTTAGTCCAAGGAAGCGCTACAAAATTCGTTACTCTCAGTCTGAAAAAAAGCATTATAATAATAGAAAAGTGATACACACTCTGGAGTGAGGCAGTCAACATCGAAAAAACCCACGCGTTGGTGTTCAGAAAAGGTTATGCCAGCAAAGATCTCCAAAGGTTCTTTTATCAAGAGTTGGCCAGGGATAATGAAGTTAAATACCTAGGACTCATGTTCCAAACTCATCTTCAGGAGCCATATTAAATACAACAAAGAAAAATTTGGGGACAAAATTTTTCACTCAATTTCCCTCATTAGAAGAAGATCACCGCTTGACCTAAATAATAAAGTGCTACTTTATAAGCAAGTCCTCCGACCAATCTCGACATACGCTTCACAAATTTGGGGTCTAGCAGCAAAAACACACTGGAAAGAAAGTTCGAATTCTTCAAAGCAAAACTTTATAATAATAATAATAATAATAATTAACAATTTTATAATACAGTCAAACTTGAACAATTCGAAGTTGAAGAGACCAGAGAAAAAGTTCGAAATATCCAAAACTTCGAATTGCATATATTCTCTCAAACAGAAGAGATAAATAAAAAATATTAACTCCACGATCAAAGATTTAACACATAAACTTTATCTAAGAATACTGCTACATTTTATTTTTCAGTAAATCGAACATTTTTTACTAGCTTAATTATTCATCACTTTTAAAAAAGGCAGGTATTTCAATTGCTTCTGTGAATGCAATCTGAAAAATGCAGACAGGTTTTGGAAGACCAATCAATAGTGAATGCAGTAGGGAGGGGAGAGGGTAACATTAAAGGGGGGAACAGACAAATCCTCGGAAATCAACGCATAGTGACATTCCAACCCTCGCTTTTCTTTTCGTTAGAAAGACAGTTAAAATAAATATGCACCTTAGCTGAGAAAAGTCTCAGGAACAATTTTTACCGTAATATTTTAAGAGCAATCGTACGAAAAATTCGAATTATCCAAAATAACATTCGAATTATCCACGATTTTTTAACATTATTTTAATACAAAATTCTATGGACCGAGCAAACATTTCGAACATATCTCAGAAACTATTAAAGGTAGAAAAAAATAAAAGCATGAATTTGTTGGGAATTTTACGATTATCAATTTGCTGTATTACATGTAATTTGAAAATAGAATATTTTTCGCGGTATTCAAGAAAAACTAGGAAAAGGGGGATAAATACAAGATGGGGGCAAATTTTGAGACCCTTTATCTCGGAAACTATTAAAGCTAAAACAAAAATAAAAGCAAACATTGGTAGATAATTTTAAGCTCTTTAATTTTCTGATTACATGTAATTTGAAAATTGAAGAGTTTTCGAGATATTCAAGGAAAACTTAAAAAGGGCGTATGAAATACAAGATGGGGGCGCGAGCTTCTTCTCCAGGACCGTGAACTTCTAGTACGCTCTACAGGAGCCCTTCACGAACATGTGTACCATTTTCAAAACTATACGACTTAATGTTTTTCCAACCCTTCGTTGACTAGAGTATAAATGAAATAAAAGTAACAATTTCAAAATATATACAATTCACCGATGTAAAAAAAATTATTCCTAACGAATTCGTCGGCCTTCACCTCGCAGGTAAAGCCTGGAATCAAAATACCTAGTCCCACCAGTGCAAACTGATGGCGCTGCGATCGTTTATCAAACCTCTGTATTTTCCAAATGAGTGAGATTCTGCAACAGTTCTCATGACGGTTTTGTGTGTCATCAAAATTGCAAGAATTAGTAGCTTTCAATTTTCATTAATATTCCAGCCCTTCTTAACGAGAACCGAAATTTCAAGATATCTTTTATCCTCTTCATAGATTACATACCAAAAATGATCAGCTTAAATTTTTAATAAAATAAAAAATAACATTTTTATTGGTAATTGTTTCAAATAAAGCACATTAACGTTATGTGGCCTCTAGGTCGATTGTTGGAGACCATGGATCCGAAGGGCATAGGACAGTAACTAAATTTAACAACAGTCACGAAGGACAAACGTGATCTTTGATGGATCCGGGAATCGGTTGTTGATGCGTTTGACAATGAGACCCTCATGCCACATTCAATCAAAAGTCCTTCTGGTACGACACTTAAAGAACACTCGAGAATGTGTTAGAGAAGTTTTCCAATAAAATTTGAAATAATACTATGAATATTAGAGGAAATGTGAGTATTTGTAGTAAATAATTTTTTTACTGCGCATGTACGAGATATAGCGTAATTTTTCTTTCACAACTTCAAAGCCAGATATATACGGCAACTTATATAAAAATTCTAGATAAATACCTTTATGGTTTAGAATGATTTTGGATTGTAGTGACCAGAATTTCTGCTTTCATTTAAGGGATACAAAATGATGAGGGTTTTTTCCACAAATTAATATTTTTTAAATTTCAATTTTCGAATAATTTTATAGAATTTAATAAAGATTGAATATGCTGAAACCCAGGCATGCATTTAAATAAAATTCATAATTTAAATTGCAGTTCAACGATTACTATCCGAAGAATAATTGGAAGTATAAGTCTAGGCGCAATATTTATATATATATATATCCTTATATTATATATATATATAAGGAAATAAATTCTTGTTCCACATTTTCAGGACACCCTGTCGCTTCAGCTTCCTTTACCTAACTCAGACAAAACGTGTTGTAAATTCAAGTGAAATATGCGATAAATCAACAATTTTCTCAATGCGTTTAATGTGCAGGGTCTTACGGGTTGGTAATGAAGTGTCTGGTTTTAAAATTGCACAGAAATAAACGATATTACATAATTTAAAAAAAATAAAGAGTGTAAATTTTTCATTCGTTTGAAATATGGTCCTCTCGAAGAAACTTTAATAATAAGCGGATCTACAAAGTGGTTTTCACATCCCAACTCAAGTCATCACTATACGTTGCTGTCATGAATAGAAATGAGCTCAAACGAGTTTGGGGGGACTCGTTGTTGTTGACCCATTGTCTCCGAAACTATTCAAGCTAAAACAAAAATAAAAGCTTGCTTTCCTAGAGAATTTTACACTCTTTAATTTTCTAATTACATGTAATTTGAAAATTGAATATATTTTGAGATATTCAAGATAAACTATAAAAGGGGATGAAATCCGAGAGGGCGAGAAACTTTGAAACCTATATCTCGGAAATTATTATAGCTGGAAGAAAAACAGAAATATATACTTATAGGGAATTTTATGCTCTTTAATTTGTGATATCAATTACAATTTGAAAATTGAATACTTTTCGAGATATTCATAAAAAACCAAAAATGGGGGATGAAATCCAAGATGGCGACGTTGAGCTACCCCCCAGGATCGGGGGCTTTTACTATGTTCAACAAGATTCCCCTGAGATCATTTGTACCAATTTTTTAAAAATTATGATTTTTTTGTTTTCCTTCAAACCCTTCGTTTATTGTATTATCAATTAACATTTTTTACAAATTCATTCGTTTTGAGACCAATTATCTCAAAAACTATTAAAGCCTGAAGAAAAATCAAAGTACCAATCTGTAGGGAATCGCACGCTCTTTAATTTGTTAAATCACATGTAATTTCAATATTGAATAATTTTCGAGATATTTAAAAAAATCTGAAAAGGGGGGGGAGGAAATCCAAGAGGGCGGCAATCTTTGAGACCCATTATCTGCAAGACTATTAAAGCTGGAAGGAAAATAAAAGTATGCATTTGTAGGGAATTTTACGCTTTTTAATTTGTTAAATAATTTGTATTTTGAAAACTCAATAGTTTTCGAGATATCTTCGAAAAACTGTGAAAAATGACTATTTCACACCCCCTTCCCCAGAAACCCGACGCTCGAGGTCGTGTGACTTTTTGCTGCTTTCTACGGGGAGGGTATGAAATAATTTCGGACTGGAGAAAACTTTTCTTTTTGGGTGTTTAGGTTTGGCCGATTTTTAGGTTAATTGTACTGTGCTATTACTGTTGAGATTCTAACCCTTTAAGACCGGACGTATTTTTGTAACCAATTTATTAAGCGCCGACTACAACTCAAACATGGACGGTATCTGCTCTCTAATGATAAAAACAAATATGTAGAAATTCTGGAAACAGGAAAAATCATTTCTTCCAGCATTTACTGAATACAACTCACCAGGAAGCAGAAATATGAGCTAATGTCTAACCCGCACAATCGTATGGGCTCGGTCTTAAAGGGCTAAGGGAGAAAGCCGCACAGTTGTCAAAGAGTTTTGAAATGGAAAACTTTTCAGAGTCACATGGATGGGTTGAAAAATTCAAAAATAGGCATGGCTTGGCAACTCGTGTCCTTTCTGGGGAAAGTGCGAGTGTCAATGAAGGAACTGTAGAACAATCGAAAGAAGACTTGGCTACTTTAGTAAACGGATACGAACCGAAAATCATCTACAATTGTGACAAAACCGTACTTTTTTATAAACTGATGCCTGACAAAACCTTAACATTCAGGGGAGAACCATGCCATGGTGGGGGAAAAATAAAGAAACACTAACTGTCTTTTTGTGCTGCAACGCAGACGGTTCTGAAAATTTCCCGCCATTGGTCATCGGCAGATAAAAAAAACTCGCTGCTTTAAGAACGTGAAAAAGCTTCCTTGCGACTACACTAGGAACAAAACGGCGTGTATGACGTCGCACATTTTCTTGGATTTCTTTCATAAATTCGACAGGAAAATGGAAAAAGAAAAACGGAAAGTTCCCTTATTCATGGATCAGTGTCCTGCTCGCACACAAGATCTTCCAACTTTCAACAGCACGAAAGTTGTGTATTTTTCTGCGAATTGCACGAGCAAGATTCAACCTTTGGATCTTAGTGACATTAGTTGTGTGAAAGTGCACTACAGAAAAACTTTAACCCGTCGACTTCTGGCTGCGTCAGAAACAAAAGGTGCAACGAAAGACGAACTGAAGCAAGTTACCGACCTTGATGCAATTCATTGTGCTCATCATGGAGAAACATCACTGAGAATGTATTGAAAGCTGTTTTAAGAAAGCAGGATCTTCGTTTCCAGCAGAAAATGAATATGAGGAGCAAGAAAATGAAAGTGAAAATTGTGAAAATGACATAAACGAAGAAGATTGGCATACTGTATCTGATGGACTCGCTACGTGTATTTTCGACGAATTCGTTGATGCAAATGAAAATTTAATCACAGCTCAATTGCTGGAAATTGGAGACATTGCAACTGAAATAAATGGTGGCGAAGAAGATGAAGAGGAGGACAACGATGATGAAGAAGATGTGGCAAAAGTTCCCCCAACTCACACATTAGCGTAGAAGCATTAGAAACTCTGACTATTGGCTAGACTTAAGGACATGGTGCGGTCCGCCAAGTTGAATTTTTTTCCCTTGCCAAATGTGGTAACCTTCTTCATTTTGTTGGCAACCCTAAAACTTTGCCAGAATTTCTAATTTGTGCCAGAATTTGAGAAAATTCATGCTAAATTTCATACAATTTTATGTACGATTTGCAATTTTATGTACTATTTCCAATTTCATGTACTATTTACATTTTTTGCCATGGCTGTCATTAGAATCGCCGCCATCTTGAAACCATCCAAGATAGCGGATATTTGGCGACTTTTTGGATGGTTGGCCCAATTTGGCGAGAAACAGCACCATGTTCTTAAGTCTTACCTGACTATTTTCAGTTCAATTATTTTGTGAGAGAGTAATAGGAGTAAAACGAAATTTGGGTATGTAAGCATTTCCATTTTCTTTGTGTTCTTAAAAAATAATTAACGGGAGTTATTACACGTATTTGCATTTTGAAACTAATCTTATTTACATTTTTTTTAAGCTCCCTTTCGTGGTTTTTCACTTATATGCGTTTTCTTCACTCCCCTGCGCATAAGTGAGAGATCACTGTATATATAAACCGATTTATCCCAAACGAAGGACCGACCTTGGGTGTTTGAAAAGATAGAATCGAAGTCGCTCCAGCGCTAACTGATGGCGCTGCGATCGTTTATCAAACCTCTGCATATTCCCAACTCGGTAAGATTTGGCAACCGCAAGCTTATGAGTGAGAACCTCAGGAATACTCTAGGTCATGAATAATGGAGGATATATAAGCTTTCAATACTCTTCCAGACCCTCTTATCGAAGGACCGAAATTTCTGGATGTAACTGTCATTTAATAGCGACAAGCGCACAAGAATGCCAAAACTTAAAGATTAAGTAAAAAATAAAATAAAGTTTTTAGTGGTAATTTTAGAAAATAAATAGATTAGTGTCATTTGTCTACTATAAAAAAAATAGGTCGATTGCTCGAGACCGTGACTCCGACGGGGCCTAAGACAGGATCTAAATATTAACGATGGAAAAACATGAGATTTTATTCATCCGGGAATTGGTAATTGAACAGTTTCACAATGAGATCGTTATGCCACATTCGATCAAATGCCGTTCTGACATCTAAGAAAATTCCTCCTGTGTTGTGTTTTCGTTGAAACCAATTTTGGGTACTTACACACGAGGCGCTTTCGGCAGACAAGGTTGACAGCTCGAAACAAGTCTGTCGTATTCATACGAGTCATTCAGCTAATCGGCGCTGCAAATTCGGCATTTTACTATGGTCCGTCAAATTTGGACGAACTGCCTGCAGAACATTTCCAACTGTTTGAGGTCATGCTGCAGAACACTGGATATAATTCTGCTCCTGTGCTCGAGTGTACAATGTTTTTGAGGGTTTTCAGCTAATCGGCGCTGCAAATTCGGCATTTTACTATGGTCCGTCAAATTTGGACGAACTGCCTGCAGAACATTTCCAACTGTTTGAGGTCATGCTGCAGAACACTGGATATAATTCTGCTCCTGTGCTCGAGTGTACAATATTTTTGAGGGCTTGTCATGTCGAGTTTCAATGAGACGAGTATGTTAACCAAATATTAACGATCAGTTAGGTGGAGTAACTAGGGTAGGGCACTCACGTGTGTACACTGGGGTGGACAAATGCTAAGGACCATTTTTGAGGTTTCGAAAGATTTAGACTTAATAGGAATACAATGGTTCGCAATCAGTTTCTGAGAATCGTGGGGCATACAATCGTCGGAACTCACATTTTACAGTGAAGATTCGGTCTCGAGGGTATTTAGGGGACCGTTCACAAATTGATGAAGACGAAAATTATTTTGGCCCACTCCGTTTCACAGAAAGCGGATAAGGAGTTAAGACTTTTATCAATGGTTTTGTTTCATTTCCATAATATTTACACGCATTTTCGTAAAAATAGCAAGAATATTCGAGGAGATATAAAAGTTTCTTTAAAAAATCCTAAATTTTTCTGCATGTTTTTTGGTTATAACATGCAGAGTTTTCAACCAAAATGTACGAAACTTACAGAATATTTGACAATATGTAAAAGACGCATTGTATCAAAATTTGAATTAAATAATTTGATTAGAGAAAATATGAATATTTGAAGTAAATAATTTTTACTGCGTATGCGCAAAAGGTGGCATAATTTTTCTTTTATAACTTCAGAACCAGATATATAGAGATATAAAAATTCCAGTTCAATACCGTTAATATTCAGAAAGATATCGGTATTGCAGCTAGGTGAATTTCGGTACACTCTAAGAGAAGCTAAATGATAAGGGTCCATGCACATACTGAAACTTATTCAACTTGAATCCTCGAATAGTTATCATCGAAATTCAATTTAGATTATGTATTTGATTTATTAGTATAATGTGTTTTCAGGATATTCAACTTTCATAAAATTCAATATTACTGTTAAGAAGAAGAGTGGCTGAAGTGGTTAAAAAAATTCATCTTGCTTGATATATTTATTTATCTGAATCATAATCGATCATCAAACGCTTTTTTTTTTTTTTTTTTTTGCCACCTCATCAAGTTTGGTTTCAAAAAGTGACGTTATCGCACTAACTTTATGTCTCTATGGCGTCCCAGTTCCCGGAGTATCTATGGTTTAGTTGTGTGTCTTGTTTATTTACATTAGAATGCGGTAACTACGTAATTCCTGTGTAATAAGGCAATGGAATCTTCAAAGCGGAAGTCCAGGTTTTTAATATAAATAAACCAAACAGAAATTCGTCTATATTGTCATCTCCGATAGATGAGATCGGTGGTGACTTCTATACGCCCTTGCCTTCCTTTTAATATGCCAACCATATATCTTCAACATTTGCTACTTTTCTTTCGAGCTAAACCGGAAAGCTTCCCAACTCAATGTGAGAATATTTTACAAATAATAAACATATTCA
Source organism: Araneus ventricosus (assembly GCA_013235015.1). Classification (NCBI taxonomy): domain Eukaryota; kingdom Metazoa; phylum Arthropoda; class Arachnida; order Araneae; family Araneidae; genus Araneus; species Araneus ventricosus. The sequence goes on along the minus strand of BGPR01033225.1, from coordinate 2,288 downwards.
TCCTTATTTAAATCCAGAAACTCATCTAAGAGTTTTTAGTTCTGGGGAAAGTTTCAATACCATTTCGGTCACTGTTCCTTTTCCTTTAAAATGCATGGAAGAACTCTCCGGTAGTTTTCGAACCCGCAATCCTCCGGTCCCGAAGCCGAGACTCTGCAACCACCCGACTATGGACGAGTTTTCTGTTTTGCTTATTTACATTAAAATGCCGAAACTACGGGATTCCGGTGTAATGCTAAGTCAATGGACTCTTCAAAGCGGAAGTCCAAAAGCCCCGCAAATAAAGACAAAGTTTAACGTAAATAAATAAACCAGAAAACTCATCCATTGTTCCTTCAAGTCATTTTTGAGGACTTGTCACTAGCTGTAGCTGTACACTCCATTATTACGCAAGATTTCGATTCTTGACATTTATTTATGTTTGAGGATGGATCTCCAGTATGGCATTTCTTGCAGGGATGTTAACCTTATTTATTTATTTATTCTGCTAAATCAAATTCCATAACCCCGTCCAATCATTCAATCAATGGCATATCCTTGCTTCAAATAATTTGAAATGAAAGCACGAATTTTGGAGCTTTTACTGCCCGCTACGTTACGTACTATTTCTGAAGTGGTTTTTAATTTATTTTTAAAATTATATTCTTCCATTTGCATGTGCACATTTAAAAATAGTTTTCTGTTCAAGCTTCTTATACTGTGGTCTTGGGTAAGTTATTTATTTTCTCCATTCATTTGAATTATCGAATTCGTAAGTATATTTATTATCAGTTATTTCGAAATTCATTAAAATTACCCTCGTAATTTTTTCCTAGATTTGTGCTAATCATATTTGTATTTTAATGAATTCTGTATTTTATCCGATTGAATTCGTGATGTACAAGTATCATATGAGAAACTAAGAACCGTTAATTAGAAAATTGTTTAATAATCCTACTCATATCGTTGCAAACATTTTATAAATCTGTTTTCTTATTTTAACATATTTTTATTAATTGACTGTGAGTTTGTAAATACTGTCAGTTCAAAAACATCTGTTTTTAGTGAATATGGCCAGAGCAAATATTTATTAAAAATCTGGAGATAGAATAATGAGGTGGAAGGTGGGAATGTAATAAGGAATAGAAAATGTGACTGTGTAGTGTCTTTATCTCTCATGATCCTGCCAAAAGTAAACAGCTGGGTAAGACTTAAGTTTGATGTGCGGTTTCCCGCCAAGTTGGCAAAAATCACGCCAACTATGAAATACTTACCAAAAGTCCGCTATATTTTCATTAAAGGGTTGCAATAAAATAACTAACGTGCACCACATTTGGCGAGAAATCGCCAGAAAAAAATTCGACTTTGGCGAACGCACATTAAACTTAAGTCTCACGTGATCATGAAAAATAAGGGAATTGGACTGTGTCTAGGAAGAATACTTTTATTTCTGCCTATTTCAGTCGATAAAAATTAGAATATTCTTCTAATATAATTACTTTCCTATTCATGACAAAGTACCAGTGGCAAATCCAGGATTCGGGTCTAGGGGCTGAGGTCATCAAAAATTTTGTATCGTAATGACGAATGTCAAACCTCACAGCTTATGTAAACCAAAACACTTTAACTTTACAGACTTTCCTCACTTAACAATAAAAATCATAAAGAACACTACAATACTTTCGATAATTTAATAAAAAATAAATGAATTAACTAGCCAAAAAATGTTTTTGATCGCGTCAATGCTACAAGTACAAGTGGAACGACTAGAAAAGTAGGAAAATTTTCGAGCCTGTCAAGCCAGAAAGCAATGTTGTCATGATTTTATTATTTTTTAAATGAAAATTAAGAACAAACAGTTGTAGTGATTTTAAATAAAATCAAGAATTTTGATTTAGCTCTGGGAGGGCTGCAGCTCAATAGCCGCCCCTCCCCCCCTGGATTCGCCACTTCAAAGTACCAATATAACTTTTTCTCTTTTTGATCCGGCATCATACAAGTTATATCCATGTACTCCAAGAAATTTGGAGAAGTCTAATCGTAGATAAGAATAAAATCATCAGCTATTGTAATCTAAAGATTTATAGATAAATAGTAGATGTAAAATTTCTAAGTGAAGTAAAGATGTAATAATGCAGTATAATCAGCAATGCAGTTTCATTTAAATGTTCTCTTTATTTTTTTGCCACTTTTCTTAATTCAAATAGTTTTTTACAGTCAATATTATATTGATATCAACTGTGAAAGGTGATTGATTGTTTGTAAAGAGAATTAACTTTATGCATTTTGAGTGATGAAAAAAGTGTACA
>BGPR01033224.1:0-17087 GCA_013235015.1 Araneus ventricosus | reverse complement strand
AAAACGTCCTTTGGTCCTGAAATTACATGATTTTTCTTCTCCCCCCCTAAAAGTTTTAGCTCCCCGAAGAAGACTTTTCTCCGTCTTTTACTTTAGGCCAGTTCGCTTGTCTGTCAGCTTTACGACAACAAAATACACAAACAAAAAGCACGTCGTTTAGCCATCTCCAAGGACCGCACCCTTCTTGCACAGAGGGGCTAACATCTCTTTCTGCCGGGGGACTCCTGGAAGAATAAAAATCGCGTGGCTATTGCTTCCCGGCCTTGCATAGAAAATGTGGGGTTTAGCATTACTTGCTATTTTCCTTAAAAAAGACGCAGGAAATTTGCTTGAAAAAGAGCTTTGCCCTTTCTCTCTGTTAAACACGCAACATCCTAGGGGCCTACATTGACTTATGTGTAAGGGGACGCACTTGCCATTGGGCAAGCTGGCAACCTGGCCAGTCCGCCACTGCTCAGGAGGGAGGCCGCGCTTTAAAGGTGTGTCATGTTTGGAAGTACAAAATACGTATTTAAGCAAGCACTAATTCGTTCTTTTTCTGATAAAGTGAATTTTTAGAATCATCTACGGAAAATAGCACTATATCCCAAAATTTCCCCCTTTTTTTTACAAAAACGCTACAGTTTGCTTCTGCTTGAATGTTTCAACTTTTTCGAAGGTAACTTTAAGAAAAATTATTTAATTGCAAAAATAAATCTTTATCGTTCCGTAGGTAGTTGTTGAGAAATGGGCAATAATATCATCTATTTTTCCTAAAATCAGTTGAGCTGAACGTTTTATTTACCGATAGTGTCAACCCATATCGGTAGCTTCTTTGTCAGATTCCGAATCAGCTCCTGGAAGGTGCAAATGCAATATTGGACGCTCACCATCAGTAGAGGTAGAAGTTCACAGTTTTCTCTTCGAATTGGGAAAGGAATGATTAATTTCGATCTGATTCCCGATGTTGTTTTTGAGTGTATGAATTTTTTGTTCTCTCTTTTCTCTTAATAAAAAATGCAAGATCAGGGAGACGAAAGAAATGTATTTCATTAAAGTTAAACCGACGACCAACCTGGCCGCCCAGAGGGGTTTGAGTGGCCGCGCCTAGAGATTATTTTAACATTATGTTTATAGGACAAAAATTCCGTGCGAAACTAAAATATCCATAAAAACGGGTGACCGCTATGCGTGGTTTACTGTAAGCAGAAAACCATGCAGAAGTTTTACCATAAATGCCTTGTAGTTTAAAGTCATTAATTAGAAAAAAATTAGAAAATATTTTTTACCATAGGAATTGTTGCAACAACGCCGAGAACTGCTCATTCAACTTTTGGTAATATTTTAAGTCAGAATAAGATTAAAACTATTTGTAAAAAAACCATCCTACCAATTTTAATTTCCGTTTCATTATATTTATTACTTTTTTCATATGTTTTAATATAGCTGATAACTCTCACGTGTACATTATTTATAATAATTATAACTGAATTCCTTTTATTTACTGCATTCCTTCCAAAACGTCATCAATTGCTGATCGTTCTAGGATAAAAAAAAAATTTCGTAATTAGAAGTGAGAAATATTTCATTTGTAATAATCACAAAGATTGCTTAAATGCACTGAATGCATCTTTTGTATTATACAAAAAGGACTGAAGATGGAGAGTTTTCAGCATCCCCGATAAAATTTGAAAGTGTTTTCTGTAGTATTTGCATTTGACGCAATGATGTTATCGAAATGTAAGAGAAAATTGGACTGCACATCAATATATCAGCGAGTATAGCTTTCATCATGATAACATTGTTTACAAAATGGAGAAGCGATAAAGCTATAAAAAACGCTATCGACGAGGCTTTTCCTAAAAAGAAGAGCAGGAAAAAAATGAAAGAGTGTCTTATTGATTGCGCTACACGTCCGACCTCCAAGTCCATATCTTAGAACATGATTTTGGGCTTTGAGATCAGACCGTGAGTTGACTTTATTTTCGGTTTTCAAATGTCAGAATTTTGGAATAGAACTTTAATTAGAATTCATTGAAAGATTTTTTTAAAAATTTCTCTCGAAATGTTGTCTTAGTTTTGTTCTGACTTTCAACTTCGGGATATTTTAAATCGTTATTTATATGCAACGCAGGGAATTGCTATTAATATGCAAAACTATAATAGTATAATTCATTTAAATAAATTTGTAGTAACGGAGCCTTCGAAGTAGATCTATTGCCAGATGCAGGATGATTTAAAGGCAAATTATATTTCACAGTAAGTCATATGCTGCATTTTTGTCGTTTGTTGTAGTGATGTTATTATTTTTTTTATCACGTGAACTCTTGACTTACACTTTTACGAATTGTTAGTGATAAGTTCACTTTCAAATTTTTCGACACTTCGAATTTCCTGGATGATTTGCGTGTCTTCGTAAAATTGAGAGTTTAGGGGAGTAAGTAATTTATGTTGTTAAACACAATCTGTTAAAAAAATTGAACGGTGAAACGACGGAAAACGAAGAAAAACAATTATTTATTCTATTGATTATAATTCTTTAATAAATGCTCAGAATAGAAACGTGCAATTGCTTCAGCGGGTTTGCGGGTTTCAGAATTCTCAAACCGACGTCTGGAAAGCTTTAAAATCGTTCAATTGTGTTATTAAACGGATTGACTAAGACTCTGTTTTTAAAAAAATGACTCAATTTCTTCCTATAAAGTCAGAGCAACAGCTTACATATGATACAAAGGACTCGAGCAACGGCGGCTTGTCCATAAGAGCTGCAGTCCCCTCTGAGATTATTTTAAAAGATTGTATTTTTGATTTTATTCTAATTGGCTTACTCTTCCACTTTGAGAATTCAGTGATCAACGGAAATGGCAAAAAAGTAATAAAAAATGTAAAAGGAAGATGAAAAATCAATCAAGAATTAAGAGAGAGAACAGAATTACAGACAACAAAGTTGCAAAAAGTTTCGTCCCTCGATCAATGCGAAGAGGGAGAAAAGCAACCCTTTCTCTGCTTAAAATTGCATTAATTTGAGCTGCCTTTTTCCCAGCTCACGATTGGCTTTTTTCCGCTTTTTCTCAGTAGTTAATTTTTTTAAAAATCCGATTATGGAGGAGTTGTAATTTTTTGCTCCTTTATGTATTTTGGGGTGCTGATTACGAATCTGAGGTTTGCCACCAATAATTTTTGTTGGAATTTTAGTTATAGTAAAAAAACACGAAAAAAAATTTTCCTAGTTTTTTTTGCTTATAACTCAAAAACTATCAATTTTCAGTATATCAACATTATATACCAAAATAAAAAGCGCAAAATTAACTACAACTTAGGTCTATACAACTTTTGCAGCACTGCTTGTTTCTGAGCTGACGAGCCGCCACTGGACTCGAGTTTTTATGAATTTGTAAAAAAAGCTTTCAAGTTTGTAATATAAATTAGTACTGAATAGAAATATTACTAGCATGAAAGTAATTTCTAGTGCCTCAGTCGTACAAGAATCCTGACCACATTCTCCACATTGAATAGTATTGTTCAAAATCTTGTATGCTCCTGGAGTTAGTAAAAATATAAGTTAGTAAATTAGAAGTTTTGAACTAAAAGGAATTTACTGTAAGTCTTCTCTCAGTTTTTTCTTTTTTTCCAGTATTCTATAGAAAAAATAGAAAGAAGGGAATTGTAAAACTCGTCAACGGTTGGGACAATGCTTTTCACTAACAATTTATGCTAAAAGAATGAAATGGGCTATCAAACTATAGCTTAGTTCGAATTAAATAACAGTTTCATTATTCAGTTTTATTTACTATCTGATTGCGTTACACATTTTGCTCTGAAAATGAATTGCCGTTTTTATTGCTTCAACTAATTCTCGTATAATAATGTCCATGAATGGCTTGATTTTCGTTCATAAATTTAGAAGTGCAAAGCACGGAAAATCGGTTAAGTGGTTAAAGGTGTGAATATGATTCGCGCTGTAACGAAATGCGGTAGTGAAAACTGCCGAATAAAAAATCAAAGGATATTCTGAACTCTATTCCGAAATAGCGTAGCTTGATAATGTCTTAGCTTGATTCGCGCTTGTCTTTATATTATTTTTACTTTCTCGTATGCGAAGCATACAAAGAGAAAGTATTGTAATCGTCAAAAAATTCGAACTCGAGATTTTGACGAATCTCCACGTTTTACACCTCCCCGAGTCCGAAAAACACAATTTTGGAATTATGTCTGTCTGTGCGTCTGTGAACATGATAATTCAAAAACTATTAAAGCTAGAGGGATGAAATTTGGTATGTGATCTTTACACGTAATTTGTAGGTTTCTTTCAAATTTTGGCAAAATCCGTCCTCGGGAAGTCAGTCTGTCTGTCTGTCCGTGTGAATGTGAACACGATAACTCAGAAACTTAAACAGCTAGATGGATAAAATTTGGAACACAGTTTTATCATAAGAAATGTAGGTCCGTATCAAAATTTGAACAAAATCCATCTACGGGTTTACTGTCTGTCTGTATAATCGCATACTCGTGTACACGATAACTCATTCACACAAAGACTTAGATAAATGAAATTTGGTATATAGTCTTCTAACCGTAATTGTAGACCCGTGGTTTCAATCAGCTTAAAACAGGCGTTGAAATTGCATTCTCCGTTTTAGTTATCTCACTATGACGCAAAAATACGCGCCATATCGTGTATCGGCGCACTACGTTCGTAAACTTGGCGCCTTTTTGGCGCTATTCTACTGACTTGGCGAATTTTATCTCTTTTGAATTCTTGACCCTTTCGTATTGCAGCGTTCTGCGAAGACAATATCAATAATATATCGTGAACTCCGCAATTTTTAGACGGGGAGGATGGGGAAGGACACCATTGTTACAAAGTATACGAGAAAGTTTAGGGGAGACCACTCTCACTGTTTTAAAATGTGTTCTTAATTATATAGCAAAGATAGCCGACAAAAAATGCATTTGATATTGTTGCAACGGGCATGTGTTTAAAAGCGGTTGCTAAAACTGTGAAAACTATTGTTGCAAAAATGTTTTAAAATTATTTTTTTTAATTTATTAAAATTAGGTAAAAATTGGACGGAAATAAAATTTGTGTCATTTAAAAGCTAACTTTTTGCATTTTTAAGTGGTGTAAAAATTATTTTGATGAAATAATTTACTTTGAAGTTATTGAGGAAGCACTTAAAAATTTCGAATAATTTATAATTAGAAATTAATTACAATTTAAAAAATACTTTCTTAGAAAACACCTACTACCCAAGGTACGCCAAATTTGGTAACGCTAGTCCCAACGACTTGCTCTGCAGAACATTTTCAACGATTTTTGCATCGTGTATCACGTACGTCGTATTACGGAATTTGCAAATAGCATGCCAGTCTATAAACAGTACTTTCCTAAAAGATGCCTTCAAATCCATTCACTCACTACAAACTCGGTCTCTTACACTGCAAGTTCTTGAAGTTATTATCATTAAATTGATTTAATATAAGTATCTTGAAATAAATTTCATAGGTCTATCCCTTCCACGTAAATGAATTAACTTCTCGAACCCTTCATAAATTTTTCCTATTATTTAAATAAACACGATTTCATTCGATTAATGATAGGGGAAAGGGAAATTACCAAAACAAAATAAGTCTGATTGTAAACACACTTTCTCTTGTCGTAAACTTGAAGAAGGAATTCACACTAAATTGGCGAACACTTTTGCATCCACTAAAACTTTTTTCATTATGTTCATCAAAAGATAAATGTTTACTATCTACTTAATACTGAAAATTTATGAACTTCTTAATAGTGAAATTTTATGTGACTTCAGTTCATCTCCAAGACATTGAAACGCAAATCATGCATTATTCGTTATCAAATTGTAGTTTTTGAAGCTCTAATCTCTTTCTTTATAACTTCCCAACCGAATCAGAAATAAATAATTTTAACAGTGCTGATGAAATTATATTATCATGTGTCATACGACCATGAATTGAACTCAATTAATGAAACTAATTCATGTTCATTTGATGCACTAACTTAGTTTTGGAATCCACACGTCTTGTAAGAGAAAAAAGATGCAGCATCGGAGACTAGTTTAGAACAGTATGCAGTTAAATGGCAAGCACAGTTACGTTTGTTACGTCACGCTAATGGACACCATACATTTTCGAATCATAAGTGAATAGAACTCAGGAAATCAGCCCTTTAGAACCTTGTTTCAGAGAAAAAAGATGCAGTATCAGAGAGTAGTGTAGAACAGTATGCAGTTAAATGGCAAGCACAGTTATGTTTGTTACGTCACGCTAATGGACACCATACATTTTCCAATCAGAAGTGAATAAAACTTAGGAAATCAGCCCTTTAGAACCTTGTTTCAGAGAAAAAAGATGCAGTATCAGAAAGTAGTGTAGAACCTTGCTTTGATGATACATTTCTTAAATGAGAGAAACTTTTTCGTTGCTATTTGCTTTACATGCATATCATACTAAAATCAAACGTTTTTCCTTATTTTGTTCGTTAAAAAATTAATTTCTAGCAGAGAAGTAAATTCTTCTGCACAACATTTCTCTCATTATTTTTGCAATGTTTTATGGTAATTCCTTTTTTATAGTGTTTCCCCTCATTTTTTTCCTCTCGCATTTTTTCAAATTTTGTATTATTATTTTTATTTCTCTATTTTGTTGCTGAAGACAACTTTTGTGAACTAAATTCGTTTTTAGCAAGGCTCATTGTTTTTTTGTGTTTTAAATATTTATTAAATAACACAGACTTAAACAAGGATACCTAAACTTAAATCTTCATTTTTCAGGGTCAAAACTTAATTTTCCTATTTTGAAATATCACCACTCCCTTATTTAGCGTTATTACTGCTTTTTTCTCCAAAAAGTTCATGAAAACAAACTGAGTAATGTGGAGACTTTAGAATGATGACTTTTATTAAAATATTCACAAGTGAAAAACTTAAGAAACTACCATATATTTCAGCAATTACTTCGGAAAAGATCATTACTTAAATAATTTATGTAAAAACTGACGCACTTATAAAGATCACAACATCAGCATGTTGAAAAAATGCATACTTACCCCCCGACGAATGAGATAGCTGCACCTGAATATTCTGTGCTGCATCATATCCTGGCCAAGTGCTTAAATCTGAAACATATGAAGATGCATGTCCTGACACACTGGCTCTGGACAACATGCTTGATCCAGATATTGATAGGGGTAGTGGGGATGACTTGGGCACCAGCTCATCTCCCACCTGCCCCCACATGAGAGAACTAACATTATTGTTATCATGATTGCGCCCATAAGCCGACAGCCCAAGCAGCTTGGAAGACGAAGTATTCACTCCAGAACAAAACAGAGGGCTGCTGGTCGGAGTCGTAGAGTTGTCGTTGCCTTCAGGTAAATGGTGATAAGTGATAGATGGATTTGTTACAGCATGCAAACCGTTGGGGTCAAGCCCCAAGTCGCGTTGGCCAACCATAGGTGTTGGCTGGAGGTAATTAATGGTAGATGTTGCAAGAATGCTTCTCAAAGGCATATTTTCCACAGCAGTGTCCGGGGAATCATTGAGATTTGACAGCGTCCTACCAAAGTCAGATGTCAGATTTGTGTACCCCAACCGTTCGACAAAGATATCTCTCGGAGAGGATGGACTTCTTATGTGAGGGAAGGAGGAATTGTGGGAAGGACCGGATAAGTCCAAGCTCAAACGGTGCGAAAGATCCGTTCCATGATGTATAACTTCTGAGGATAAGTCTTTGTCGTGGATGAGAGATACTGCTTGATGATGAGCATCATCTTGGTCATGGTCTATTTGTTGAAGGTCGCTGTCTAGACCAGCTCCAGAGTGTAGAAGCTGACGGTGGTGTAAGACAGACGAGTGAGCATCAACATCAGCATTGTCTTGCATAGAAGGCTCATCTGACTGTTGCAAATGCGCTAAATGGGATTCAACATTAATGTCATTGCACGAATCCATGCTTTGTCGATGCAATGCATGTTGCTGAGCCATCTGCGACTCTGGATTATTCTTTTCTGAATTTGTAAGACTCAGGTTGTGAACATGAGGCTCGCTGTCTTTTGGAGAAGAATTGTGACTCATTTGATGCATGTGAGGAGACAGATCGTGATTTTCTTCCTCACGTGTTTGGTGGTCGCCTTTGTCATGGGGCGACAAATTTCGATTGTCCTGATGAACCATTGTTGGCTGATGATTCTGCAAGTTGATTAAGTGTGTGACACCTTCGCTGTCCGTTATTGAATATTGATGCTGGATGTGGCTTAGATGTGCATCGTCTTGATTGTTGTTTTGGATGTGCTGGTGCGCAAGAGAAGTGATGTTCTCCTGCATGGAATGCTCGTAATGGTTATTCATCGAGGAAGACCTCGCCTCCAGTTCATTTTTCATCTGGTCTGAGTTTGGGTGATGGAAGTTGGTGTACACGTGATCTCCATGACGCAAGTGGATGTGTCCGGGGTTTCCAGAATGCGCAGAAGGATGGTGAATATGAGGTTGCTCATCTCGGAAATTCGAATGATGCTCTAATGATTTGTCGCTAGAAATAAATTTGTGGTAATGAAGATGTTCGCTCATATTTGTTAAGGTTGCAAGATGCTCAGAAGGAACCGAAAATGCATCTTTATGCTTTGAGTCATTGTCAGATGAGTGTCGCACTTTCTCAGAACCAGATGAGTCGTGGTTCATCTCCTGTTTCACTGCAACCTCTTGTTCCTTGTTGGATCGGTCCTCGTTTGCATCCGAGTCCTCCTCTTTTCTCTCAGAAGAAATCCTTTCTCGATTATAAACATCAGAATGAGAGCGAGCCATTTTGCAGCTCTATTTTCGAACTTTATGTTCAAGCAGACACTTTTTAAAATTCAATTTCCGAAACAAAACATTTCTAACATATTGGTACTAAAGATTTCTTGTAGATATATGTACCAAGCTCGGTGAACTCACAATTCATAGAATTTTGCTCTTAAGTCTATCATTTCCGAAAATTTTAAATTAGAACTCATTATAATCCAGTGGGGTTGCCATTTCTGTTTGATAAATTTCAGCTGAGCATCTGTTATTTTTGAAGACGCAAACCGAAATTAGAACGTTTTTAATCCAAATAAACTCGAATAGAAACTTGAATAAAAATCCTTCACATTCACTCACTGAGGAATCACTATATCCTTGACCATGCAGAAAAGATATGCCAACTAGACTTCTTGACAAGCATGCAGCACCCTCCTAATCAGACGTAACAATATTATAGTGATGCAAATTCAGCTAAGAACAGAATTCCCTGGGGGTGTCTTCTTCCAGTGATGTACCTATAAGAAGAAAGTGTTTATCAGTTATTTGCAGGTGTTCCCAGTTCTCGTTGATAAGAGTTTTATCAGAATACTACTTGAAATTCTGATAATTTCGCCTAAGATTATGATAGGTTACTTGAATGTAATTAAAGTGTCATCACGCATTATTATTTTATTTTTTGTTGCGTATTACGCGTCAGGTTTCATAAGTCACACTGAAAGTAATAGCTTAAGAGACTTCATAAAACAACTTTGAAGTATCGTTATTTATTTATTTTTCGATAAATTATAATTGATCTTATACCAGTAAGTATTTATCACACCAGTTGTTATCCAACCTATGTTACGCGCATCCTATGGGGGTTAGTGGTGTCAGAAGGATGCGGATAAAAAGTAATTCTATCGGGAAAATATACAAATTAAGAACAAAAAAAAAAACTTCGATAGAAAGCATTAAAATGCCATATTTATACTGCTCCTCAGACAAAAAATCATTAATTTGAATCCTAAAATCCTCATTCACTTTTGTGATTTTTTAAACTTTATTTCTGGAAATTAAATGCTGTTAAACAAGCTAAACGATTTCGTGAAGAATCCAATCGGTTGCCGTTTCATAGAACTGTGCAGTTATTTTCGAGAATACAATAAAACCACTGAAAATTAATGAAAATAATTTACTCCTTCATTATAACTCAACATAAATTTCAAATTCGGATTACTTACGCTGGAAAATCAGATGTGTGGTTTACAACTTTGATACAATAATTTTTCTTAACCATTCTTTTCTTTTCTTTTCTTTTTTCCCCTTGCAACAAATGATGAAGAGAAGAGAATTAACGAGAAGAAAACTAAAGAAGTTTAAGTGATGACTGTTTCTGAAAGTTCACTTTTTTTTTTAAGCCAATTTATATTTGCAGAAGAAATGAAAGCGTTCAAAAATACACAAAATGATACTGATTTGGTTAACTTTTTCCGACACACTCATAAAGTTTCGAATGAAGAAAAGTATTAGTTATGCTAGGGAAGCAAACATTCTGCAGGAAATAAGCTAGTGTAATAGAGATCCAATTGTTCACCTTTGCTTCGTTTTATAGTGTTAGAAAATATAAGATACGAGAATGGTGAAAAGTTTTCATTCTGCACAACTTTTAGTTTAACGCTGAGTTCACTTTTTTAAAAATATAAAAGCGCTACTTGGTGAAAACTAGATCTGGAAGTACAGGAATAGTCACTGTTGACATTTCCTTTAGTCGCCACGATCAACATATTTGCCATGTTTTGATTTCTTTTTAAGGATGTATTTATTTATTTAATTTAAAACTCACACCGACCTATCCAAGAGGTTGTAAGGCCTGAGACAGACTGATGGGGAAGAAAAATCCACAGCACAGAAAAACAAGTCTAAGACTCATAAACCCAGAAAAAAATTACACTGAAGAAGCACTCAACATAACAAACATCGAAAATACAAGACAAACAAAACGCAACAATAAATAGCATAAGATGTAATTATAAAATTCTCATAAAATTAAATACAAAATATTAAAAAAACCATGTCCTCAAAGCATCAAATAATAAAATGAAGGCAGAGTTAAACTGATTCTAAAATCAATTCAGAATTTGTTGAAATTTTAAAAACAATTGTAATTAATGAATAAATATATGTACACACGTATACACACACACGCGTGCACACACATGTACACATACACACACACACGTACACACGCACGCATACACGAATAAAATGTTTGACAATCGCCAGTCTATTGAAGTTTCGCTCACTGAAAGCCTCATTTATCTTCTGAGTTGTCTGTTTATTTGAAGCTAGTAAAGACTTAAACCATTGTACTTTGTTACTGGTTTAAGGATACATTAGAGAACACAACACAAGATACCACCATTGACTTCAGCCATTATCCTGTCGTCAGATTGTCTGTTTCAGGATATGAACTATGAATTGGGCAGGCCTTGAATGTTTGAAAATCTACCATTCACCAACGATAAGTATTATTAACTAGAAAATCACCCGTCATGGTATGACGGTTGCAAATTGCCTCTTCATTCGAGAGATTTCCCTTCAAATTTGACGTGTTTAAATAGATATATATGCGAGAGAAATGTTTAACATGGATTGAAAACAAATGAAATAAACAGATGTTTTATGGCAGAAAATATTTTTTATTTACATATTTCTTTATTCAAAAAACCTCTTGGTAAGCAACATTCCGCGTGAAATATTTTTCGTTGTTTAACAATTTTATTATAATTCAATAACCATGAAATTCTCTGCTTGTCAAACGTAAGTCAAAAGTTAAAATTTCAAAGGAATTCTTTTTCCAAATTCTAATCGAAACAAAGCACTTCTCTACTTGTCAAACGCTGCCAAAAAATATTATCAAATTATATCATCACGATTCCAATAAATAATCAGATGCATCGTGGCGTCCAAACTGTATCACGCGCATGATATACCACTGGCGTAATTTACTACTTTCTATTAAAAAACGGAAATTAATTTGAAATATAGGATTAGTATAATTCAAAATAATATAAATAAAAAATCATAGAGAGATAGATTTTATATCGATCGATAGAAAATTTTATTCCACTATTTTAGAGATATTAAATTTGAAATTAGAACGACAATTACTCTTTCAAATTTTAAATTACTGAAATTTAGGTTCCCTAACAATGAAATAATGCTGTTTAACGTCTCGCAGTGCTATGGCGCGAATTTTATTGTTGGTGACGTCAGAGCATTTCCGAGACACAGATATGGACTATTATATTATTAATGTTGTATTATTAGTGTTGAAGATAATTCTTCTGAGCACCTACTGTAAGACAGAAATCATGAAAAATTTATTATGTTTCGTTTGGACTGTGTGTGTTTGACTTCATTTTTCAAATCTTCTTAGCCCCCACCACTCAACACTTTCAAACACACATATTCAGTGCCAAAAAAATTTGTCTGGCTTGTTCTAGCTGCATTTATAATTTGGCCAGATGCTTCCAGAGTACCCCGTATGTGGCCTTGTTTGTGGCCAAAAAAATTTGTCTGGCTTGTTCTAGCTCCATTTATAATTTGGCCAGATGTTTCCAGAGTACCCCATATGTGGCCTTGTTGCTTAAAGCGCGCATGGCTGAATAACAGGAATTGAAGAAAGAAGGCCACGAATTCTATCCTCTGGCTGTGCTGTTAACCAGCCCAACCCGATCGTCAATGTGAAAAACTGGTCATGGTTGGAGTGGAGTGGAAGGTTGGATATCCAACCTGTCCCAAAATCCATCCCTCCATCTGCAGTGTCGAACCATGAATCCATCGGGAATAGGTACATGTTTGAATGTGGGGCGGGGAGACTTGGGGTGGGTGGTTCACCGAAGAAATCGGAGAGGGCGGGGTCGGAGATCGGAGAGGTTGGTAGTGGATGAATTTGCGAGGCGTGCAGCGGTCGTGAATGGTAGGCTTTAGAGTTAAGTTAAGCCGCTACCTAGGAGCTTCTAGGTCCCTTCGACCAACAGAAGGAGTCAGACTTCTCCTTTATTATGAATTCTTGACTCCAGGACATGGTTAGATATGCTAAACGAGGTGAGTTTAGAACCACCACAATTTGGCTCAACAAACCTTACCGAATAATCCTTGGTACACACAGTGTGTCCGTAAAGTCATGGTGCAGTTATGAACGTTTGCTGTGGCGAAGAGAAACGAAACGAAAGGTTGAAACTTGCGCTACATTGGACAGTTTACCAAAGAGTGTCTGTAGCGCAACGGTGTGCGCGCAGGTGATGACGCAACACCACGCACCGACTGTGACGTCAAACATCTACCTTGACATGCTGCAATTGTATGCAGTTCCACAGTTTCCAGGAGGTGTCATCTTTCAACAGGACGGCGCTCCTCCACACTACGGCAACATTGTTCGTGAGTTTCTGGATACAGCATCCCCCCAGCGGTGGATAGGCAGGGGTGCTGTCATGGCATGGCCACCACGATCCCCGGACATAACGCCATTAGACTTTTACTTGTGGGGTTATGTGAAGCAACATGTGTTACAGTGAACGTATCAACGGCATTAATCATTTAAAACAGAGAATCACGGACGTTATTCACTCTGTTACACCAAACGTCCTTACCCTTGTGTGGGAAGAACTGGACTATCGTTTAGATGTGTGTAGGGCAACAAATGGAGCCCACATCGAACTGCGCTGAGCAGGTATGCAAACCTGGAGAGTTTTCCTTTTATTTGGTGAAGATGTCACCTGTCTATCTTGTTTCGTTGCTTTCCTGTGACCGGTCAAAAGTGCACCGTGACTTTACGGACACACTGTACAATGCATTGATAATGCATTAACACATGCAAATTTGCAGGTGTACCCTTGTTTTAATACTCATTCTGATAGAAGGTTCTAACAGCAGGACGTCGTATGAATATCGAAACTTGGAAGGTAATAATTCATTAAGAAAAATAAATTTTGTAGAAAAAGTAAATAAAAGTACCTCTGTCTCTTTTAACTCTTTCCGAAAACATCCTAAATGATAACTTTTAACCTTGCCTGGATCTTCGTCCTCATTGTATTAGTTTTGAAAGTGTATTCGATTCATAAAGGGGTGGCGTGGGGAAGGAGGCGGGAATCGATTATTCCAGCTGAAGAGATAAGCTTGTCCAAAGTATAATGTGTTTCGATAAGAATGGGAAGGATAAGTTGTAATCTCGCATCACAATTGCCTTATCCATGCTGTAATGAACGGATGTGAAAGAAGATGATGATAACATGATGTGTGCTCAACAGATTCAGATCTGTTGGGAGTATGGTTGAACATGACCTATAAATACTTTCATGCGATAATGTTTAATGAAAAAAAATATTGTAAAATGAAGTGCATTGGATCTTGTTTTCTTTTCCCTGATGCTTTTAAAATCTGAATTTTTCTTAATTCACTTGTGAATATATAAGTTACTTTTCTTTCTTTTTTGTTAGTTTCTTTTTTTTGTTATTGTTGTTGTCTGTAGGCTTTTTTTCGTTCTTCGCCGGACTCCTTATTTTATATGCTTTTTTTATAAAAAAAAAACTGCTATGTTTGTAAAAATGGAATTATGTAACCTATTTTTCGCTCATTTTCCTGATCTACTACAGTTCTGAAATTTTGCACAATAGTGATCTTCCTAAGGAAAAATGTTAATATTTTTAGAATTTAATTGTCAATTAATAGGTTAATTTTAGGCAAATTTTCGTTCGAGATTCCATTCGAGAGACCAAATCTGGTGGAAAATTTGAGAAAAAAATAGTGATATCAAGATTCCATAATAGTTTATAATAATGAATTATAAAATATCTTCACGGAAAAATGAGGAAAGAATTATTAAAAAAATGGAAAAAATAATAAACACACATTCACTAATGTACTAAAAAATAGAAAATATTCTTATCAAAAATTTGAAAGTCAAAATAAAAAGCGCTGGAAGCAAAACGTTATGGAAATAAATTCACAACGAATATCAAAGAAAGAAAATCCTTAAATATGCATTAAAAATTAAAATATATTATGAATGTGCTTAAAATTCCAATTTACCTAGAAAATTTTTATCAGCGCCACATGCTTTTTGGTATGATCTTCTATTTTAGATAAACAATACTTTTTTTACTTTTTAGTGCACTAATAAAAGCGTTTTTGACGATAACGCGTAACAAGCAGAAATAACAATCTATATATTAATACGTGAAAGAAAAAACTTTGTACCCCTTTTTAAGCACATTGCGAGCACGGAAGAGAGTGAGATTTGGCATAGTTAAAGTTCATATGGAGAAGGAGTGCAGAAAGATAAAATTTATGTATGATATGCGTTACAAATACATTAAATTAAATAAAATGAAACATTCATTGTTTACGTTCATACACTCATTGCACGCACGGAGGAGTGTGAGATTTGGCATAGTTAAAGTTCATATGGAGAAGGAGTGCAGAAAGATAAAATTTAAAATATGTGATACAAATACATTAAATTAAACAAAATAAGACATTCATTGTTTACGTTCATACACTGTAAAAAATTAGCGGAGTGAATGATTTGTAATTGATTTAATCCCCCCGCAGTGAAATCCACCCCAAGAGGGAGTTTATTTAGATTATTTATAAAAAAAGACTCTTCGGAGTGAAATACAAAATGCGGATGATTTAAATCTGTCAATGTCAAACACATAAAAGTCTGTGGTCAATAGTCGGACAAACTTTTTTTTATTAACCGCCCGGTTTTTTTTGTTTCAATAAAAAAATATATATATAAATAGGAAGGACGTATTCTTTATTTCATTTTTTGTATTAATTTTTTATTTACATTTTATATAATTTGAAAAAGATAGGCAAATTAACTGTGTAGCCTTGGCGAAACCTGGCCAGTATAGCAATAAAAAAAAACCAAGGAAATGTCAGAAAACGCATTGTTTTTTAAATATGACTTAGCCAAGCTATACCTCATTTTTCCTATCGTTCGTATTTTTCAAATAATTCGAAAATTAATGCATATTGACGTATTTGTACACGCTCGCAGCTGACGTAATAGAACAAAATTCAAAAAATTATATGCAATAATTATCGAGGTATACTCTTTGACAAAAGAACCTCAATAACGTTCAAACTTAAAAATTCAATGAATTACGGTCGAATGACGGCCGCTGGGTGACCTCTAGTAATAATAAATAAAGCATGCAAACATTTTAGACGTCGTTTGAAGTTCTATGATTGTAATTAGAGCATTTCATGTCTAAGAATTATAAAGATGCCGTGAAATAGAATCCTTCTGACGCCGTTAGGTCAAGCTGATCGAATCATATCTGGAATGGTTTTCGGTTCAGAATGTGGATACTCAACTGATGTGTTTGACAAATGTCGGACATTCACACATCTGACAGAGATGCATGTTCTCCTAACAGTAGGTGCTTCGGCTAGTATTCTAAAATTATCGTTTAAATTTGAATTTTGTGGTGAGAAACTTTTTTTTATTTATTTGACATAGAGGTCCGTAACGGAACATGGAAACACGAAGGTAAAATTTCAAATCAAGAAAATCTTGAAGTTTTGTAACTTATGCCGCAAAAGAAGTTTTTTTATGCGCTCACTTTGGATTACTTGAAAACGACACACAGAAAACTTTTTAAAATGTTGAAAAACAAGGAAAAGGAATTTTTATGCATAGAAAAATTAAACTTTGTTAATTTTTACCAATCAACCATAAGATTTCCTTTTGAATTGAATTAATTTTCAAAAGAATATAAAGATTTCTTTAAATCTCCTTAAAACAAAGTTTTAAATATGCAAAGTGACTGGAACACATACTAGTTATCTTATCTTAGAGTTATTGGTCTGATATTGTTGTTTTCATATCAATAACACAAAATGGTGTTTACTATTGACAAAAAAAAACGATACCTAAAAACGGAGATAAAGCAATAGATAGAAACATCAATTCTTGGTGTTTATATCCATAATGGATTCAAAAACTTTTTTGCTCTAGCGAATATAGCTTGTTATTTTTTGAAATGTAACCAACACATGGATGTACGCTAAGGGAGCTTCTTTCTGTATGTTTCAATGACTCTTTTATTATTTCGAATATTAATAAAGAATTTTGGCTTTTCTGTTTTGCTAACATGTGAATTAGCATGTAATTTAACACCAAGAGCAAACCAATATCAACCTGCAGTAAATTCGTCTTTATAGATGAATTTTAGCTTGTCTGCTTTGCTAACATATGAATTAATTTAACACCAAGAGTAAACCAATATCAACCTGCAGTAAATTCATCTTTAT
>BGPR01033223.1:5558-17088 GCA_013235015.1 Araneus ventricosus | reverse complement strand
CATATTTTAGCATTATTCCGCTTCTTTTAAATTATTTTGCTAAAAAACTATAATATTTGAAATTTTTCAATCTGCCTGGACCTGTTTTATTTCTTCCAGGCAGTTCACACTTTTCTTTGACTTGAGCATATCAAGCAAAGCGACTTATTTATTTTTTATTGTAATTTCAAATTTTGTTCTGGCATGTAGAACCTTGGCAACAAATTTGCCAATGTGCAGCAAATTTGCCATTACTGATGTATAAGTAATGTAGAAGAATAATTATATTGAAATTATTTCATTCAATGAATAGTTTAATTCAGAGAAAAAGTAATGTTTCTAATCTTTATTATACTTCAAATTAAATTTCTAAAACTAAGTTTAATTAATAAAACTAATTTATTTATATTGCCTTTGTTATAAAAGATGGCTAACGTCTTCAGCTTAAATACATATACATGCGGAGGGGGTCAAGATAGGGACATATTCTACAGCGGTGTTAAATCGATTTATCACTAAATCGCGATGTTAGACTGATGATAAAGCGATTTAAGAAATCTCTAAACCGCCCACCCCTAGTTACGATATCACGTGTAGATTGTATGCGCTTCTGGGCAGAACTGACAAGAGATATCTGACAGGTTACTCGTGGTGCAACCTCATCACAAATCACTCTGCAGTACAGTAAAGGCTTCCTGCAGACAGAGAATGGATGGATGAAGCATACTCTTCGGACAATCACGTAAGTAAAAGGCAAAACGCCCATTACTTAGCGATAATAAATTCTAGATATGCTGCCGAAGATCTTAATTAAATACTCTTCTCTGTTAATGTTTGCTGTGCAATTTTCAAGAATAGACTGATAGATCTTGTATTTCAATTAGTAATTATAGTCCAGGTGTGTTTCGTGGCAGCAAGAAAGAGAAATTAATATACGAGAGGTAAGTTTTCCATCTTTAAATGATTCGTAAAGATAAAGTTTCTTAAAGAGCCTCCAAACAAATGCGAGTCATGTGTTTCAATTCTTAACTCTAATATGTACAAGGTATATCTTCGTACAAAATCGATGTTGTTCTGCAAATTTGTTTTTACTTTTTTCCCGTATGTCGTATAGTTTTTGAGTTAAGAACACAAACATAGAATTTTGGGGCTAGGTAGCAAAACGAGCGCATAACCACTTTATAACACCTAGACACCATATTTATGACTTTAGACCTTTAAGACATAGCCCGTACAATCGTGTGGGTTAGGCATTGACTTATATTTCTGCCTCTTGGTTAGTTCTATGTAGTCAATGCCAGAAGAAATGGTTTTTCTTGTTTCCAGAATCTCTACAGATTTATTTTTTCAGTAGATCACATATGCTGTCCACTTTTGCGTAGCAGCCGGATTTTTAAGAATTGGTTAGAAAAATACGTTTGGTCTAGCTTGTTGCGTTTTCGAGTAATAGTTCTCACAGACAGACAGACCGTCAAAATTCCTTTTCTATTTTTAATTTTTATTTATTTATTAATTTTTGTTCTCGGGGGGCCTGAAATGGGGAAATTCACCAAAATCTCGATGTTGATTAATTTGACAATTAAACTGTTAACTCATTCTATATTTTTATACCAGAAAGTAAAAATGCTGAATCTAAAACCATCCAATTAATTATCAAAAAATGCTAAAACGAAATCACTGCCTGTCGCGACATCAGACCAAATTAAGACGGAACTTGATGTTTAGATGACAACGCTTAAGATAGTGACGCTCACAAACATTTAGAACTAATCAACAAAGTTGTTCTCCTTGCTGCTCTCTGAGAGAAAATATGATTGAAATCTTGCAAACTAATTTGCTAGAGACGAAAAAGGCCATCAAATCTTGGCAAATCTATTCGATTTCAATTTCTGCGCGATGTCTGTTCAAAGACACTACATAAAACAATAAATCATTAGGAAAAATGAACCATCTAAGTACATCGTGGTAACGAGTGTTATTTTTTAATGAAGAAGGCATTATTCGTTTGGATTGGGCAAATATGTAACGGTGTTGAAAAGAAAGTAATATTGATCCGTTTGCAGCATGAACACATGATTGAATTGTTGTCTTTTTATTGACTAATATCGATTACGTTTGCGTCATTCTTTAAGTACCAGATTCTGCTTCTTGAGTGAAATACGAAAAAAACAATGTTTCTTTGTCTTTATTGGTTACTACTGCATGTTGGCAAGAACTATATATTCTTTTTATGAAAGTAGCAATTGCTACTTATCTTGTTGATATTTAAAAAAATATTTGATGTTTTTATATTTTTTGATAAAAGTATATTTTGATTCGATGCCGGTTGCTGAAGGTCATCAGTGATTATTTTGATAGGAAAGCAAAGTTTCAAAGAACATTTTTGATTTGAAACCCATCAAAGCTGCATCAAAAAGAGGTTGCTTTCCGATTAAAGCAAAAAGAGAGAAGATCAGAAGAATTGCAGCAATGGTTATATGAACTGGACTCCCTGTTATCAATTCTCGGCAACTACATATATTAAAATTCAATTGGAATTAGTAAATATGATGAAAATAGATGGATTTATTTGACGCAGATATCGGAATATTGGCAATTATCTGTTAAGTTGTACATTTTATTAGAATATAAAGCCCTAAATGCAAAAATTTAATTACTTCTATTAAAATATGCGAAGGATAGACGACATTGTTTGTCCCTAAGCACAAGTCCTTTTCTGTATCTTCCAGCAAAAAATGCTTAAGGTATATGCCTACCCTAAAATCGCCGTTTTCAAGTAAATTTTCGAAATTTTTTTATTATTTTCTATTAAAGCCCATACATTTAAGATTCCAAAAAAATGGTTTACTTTAGTTTCTTCGATATTTAGAAGCAAAGTTATTGCCTTAATTATGAACCGGAAGTGAAAGTTTTGAAACCAAAACTAAGCCATAGAATTGAAAACAATGCGCTGCTGGACGATTGCTAAGGATGGTTTGCAATGTAGCGTAGTTTTGAGTGGTGGTGGAACCCCAGCAAGATAAAATATTCTTGCCACACTTTTCGGACATTAGAATATAGTTCATTTATTGTTCTGGAAAACACAGATGATTTTGAAACATCTGAAATGAAAAAGGTGTCCATTTGATGCTGTTTGCGGAGAAATGCATGTGCACGAGAGCCAGGTACCTTTGAGAAAGGTGTCGGTAACAACTCTCCACGCTCGTTAAATCCTTTAAATCTCTTATCAGCGCTATCACGTGACGAATAGGCATGGAAAAGTAAATTTGCATAAGCATGCTTCTTCTTACTGTATCCCGCATTTATTCATTTTTTCCACATTTTGCTTTCTTTGATTTTGTCGATGCTATGGGCGATAGTGTGATCAGTCCTTAGGAATTGTCCAGCAGTGTATATAACCCTACATACAGTGTGGGATGGCACTGTAATTGTCGGTAATATGTGAGTTAATGTGGCAATTTTATCGTGATGAAATTCTTTTTATCACAGTGGAACTTAGTCTGCGATCGAGAGTGGCTAATTTTAATATCTATGCCCATCTTCATCGCAGGGGTTTACCTTTCATCAACAATGCTTTCATATCTCACGGATAAGCAAGCGAAATTCATGTGTCACTTTACCATTTATCATAACTACGAAAGATATTTTTTACCATAAAATTTTGCTACTGTTCTATATTTATAATTTGTTAATCTATTTAAAATAATGATCTGTCTATGTTAATGATGATTTTTTTGTCCAGCTGTGATATATGTGTCAGAAAGGAATCAATTCAGATGCACCTGGTGCTTGTCAGTTGCTCTTAAGCTGGACATTCACCATGGTCTAAAATACACATATTTATTTTTTTTCCTAATTTTGCCTTTTAACTTACAGCAAATGCAAGTAACCTTCTGAAATAAAATTTGAATTATAACAGTTTTCTCAGTTTTTTACTCAAATAATTCTATATTATTCCACTTTTGTGGCCGTGGGTTCGAATCCCAATTTTGACACCATAATTTATGGGCAATCTTTAGGCTTAATGTTGGGTTCCATAAATGTATAGACAGTTCATCACACTAAATGGCTATTTTGTCAGGATTCAGATTACATTTTGAAGAAACAATATTTACAGCTATGTACAATTAAAGTAGCTCGTCATTAAATAGGCTTTTGGATGGCCCATCGTCGTCTTTAGTCCTTGCGAAAAAAGAACCAACGTCGTTAATACGTCTCCGTTCCGCGTTCCATCTCGTCTTCTGTCTCGAGTTGCTTAATGCTCTGACGTCATTGGCGATGGCAGAGCCACCTAATGGCAAATCGGGTGGTGGCCCATAATACTTTGGAAATAATTTGTAAATGAATATTTTTTTAGTCAAATGACGATGAAAATAATGGTATTCATGTTCTGGATTTGTTTAAATCAAAATTGAGATTACGAACTCTTGTGATGTGGTTTATTTCGTAAGATTTCATAAATATTTTTTGAACTATTAAATAAATTTCGAAATTTGAATGGTTCTGGAATCGTTTTAACACATTCAAAATTCCATAAAAATTACCGAGTGTGGTGTTTCTCTCTTTTAAAATGATGACACCAGATTTTAAACCGTCAGCACATGCACGGGGTCTCTTTGACCCCACCCTTTCTCCTTTGTTAAGAAATTCTACGAATTTCTAGAAACTTCCCCCTGTTACTTCGTGTAGGAAGTAACAGGGAGAAGTAGTATGGGGGAGCTAGAAGATGAAGATAAAAGCAGCAGAAACTGGAGAAACGTGCTATCTCACGTTTTACTGGGTGGTTGGGGTCAAATTGACCGTGCCTGTGCTTGTGTTTCATATCCATTTACCGTTATGGTTATGACAGGGTACGAACTTGCACAGCAGGGAAGAAAAAAAATACAGAAATGGTATGGAAAAAAGCAGATTTCAGCTTTCGCTTTTCTTATTAAAAATCGCATTTGTATCTTAAATACAAGTCATTTGTGCGAAAAAATATTCTTATGCTTTGGCCATATTTTATTTTTGTACAAATAGCCAATAAAATAAGGAGTAAGTGCCTAACAATTTGGGGTCAAAATGACCCTGCGCGTGTGCTGATGTTCCAAAAACGGGTGCGTGTGTTGAAGGATTAAAAAAAACTCTTTTTACATGTACAGAAACAAAACAAGAAAAACACTTTAGAATTTTCAGAGTACGTTGAACTGTAAAGGTACAGCCAGCTCTTTTGATACCACAAGAGAAAATCAAGATTGAACTATCGCCTTTTCCCGCCGAGGTCGAAATGCATCAGACGCGTGTTTACAAAAAGCAACCCTCTGCAGCAGGGAAATCGCGCCAAGCAATCTTTCAACCATCGCCAACAGTAGCCAAATATCACACCGAGTAAAAACCCGGCCATTATGTTTCAGTACATCATTTCACAAAAAAAAAATATTGAACTTCATGTTTTTCAAATATATTTTGTTTGCTTTTATGCGAGAAGAGGGCTTATTTATTGGAAAAGCAGTGATCATACAATTTTTTCATGACAATTAAATTTATAGAATGATGAGAAAAAGATTTTTCTGTAAAATATATGGATTTTCACTTTAAACTTCAAATATTTACAACTTGAAGAATGAACAATTGTTTTGATGAGAAACCGTTAGAGAATAGTTTAAGGAATGTAAAGGTATTTCTTAAGCTTTGTTGGCATTCAGTAAATTATTCCAAAGATCTTAATACAAAATACAGGGTATTTTATACTAATAATGTTCTATCTTTTTTTTTTCATCCGATATAGAGAATCCTATTTCAGGTCGGATAACTGAGATTCTACCGAAATACATACAATCACAATAACAAATTAAAGAGAATTCCTACTTATACATTGCACTCTTGATTATCCGGTTTAATCACCGGGAGGGATCGCACGGACAATAGAAAAACACGGATAATCCGAAAACTCCTTTTTATTAAAGAAAAAATCAACATCAGTACAAAAATATAAAAATTACTTACATTTGCATGCTGTATAACATCAAACTATGAATTTTCCTTTTAACATTTACTACTTTAAAAAGTCTTTAATGCGTCTTTGCTTCTTCTCTTTGTTCATCTCTTGTCGTATATCGACACATATTTTACGAACTGCAGTAATGTCACTGCAATCAAATCCTCTTTGTCCCATATAATATAACAAAGTTTCCACAAATTGTAGAGCAGCAGAATGAGAAATTATATTTCCCTCATTTAGTACATCTTCTGCATCAGTACTAGCTGATTCTCCATTGTCAAGTTTTTGAAGGATTTCTACTATTTTTGTTTAACATTTAAAACGTTTCGTTTCACACCACTCATTTTTACCAGCAAAAATTTTAACGCTGCTAACTGAAGATAAACAAGACGCAAAACCTAAAGGAACTCGTGCGAAAGGACGAAGAAGTTAAATAATGACGTGTCAGAGAGAAGCTTGTTCCTACGTGAATGAGCTAGCAGGAAGTGGATGCTTCATTTCTAGGAAAATTAGAGGTTGAACCGGTAGAGATTGCACGTGGAGGAAGAAAGAAAAAATCTATTTTTTAGCCTCTGCTGTCACGGCTCACTAGTTTCACGGAATGAATCTCTCGATCGAACATCAACGTCGATTTTACATTAGTGAAAATGTTTCTCTTTAAATTTTTTGTGAGTCCGGAATGAGCACGGATAATCCTCAAACCGGATAATCCACGCACGGATAATAGAGAGTATACTGCAGTTGGAAACATCGCTTTATATCATGCTGTGTTAGGCTTTATTCGTCTATCTTCTCATCTGTCGTCATTGTACCAGTTTTCACCTTTCAGCGTCAGTTATTTTTAATGCAACATTTTTATTGGTTTTTTTAAATCATATTTGATTGCTTTGTACTTCAGTGTTATCATTCTTTCCTTTTAACCCTTTTTCATTTGAAACAAATATTTTAGCACCATAATCATTATTTTATATCCCGCCATATGCTGTACTTTCACCTTACGTTTGGCGCAGCATGGCCAAATTTGGCTCTTGCGATAATAAATCCCACACCAACCAACCAACCAATCGTCATTGTACCAACCGTCGCATTCAGCCACCCAAGTAGCACAACTTTTTGCCAGATATAGTACAATATTGTTTGATGTCATATAATAATATATGATATTGTTCAATATTATACAATATTGCGAATATTGTTCAATATCGTACAATATTGTGCAATATCTTTGTGCTACTGGGGCAGGAACGATATTTTCATCACAATTTATATAAAAGAAAGCACGGCTGAAAACAATGTCATGCTTAAAAAACATGTATTTTCTGTTTTATATTTTAGATTATTTCATTCTCTGATTTTTTTTATCTTTGTCTTTTGGATACCAAGATCTCTTCCCCTAGCTCGTCTCTGATTATGTTTTCAGGTTTTAGAACCTGGAGGATTGAATTTGAGAAAATCTGTTCATTTTAACAACACTCATCCGTAATAGTAAAACGACTATTTGTTAAAACTGGCGTTATTCAGAGGCTGAGGTAAAATTATACTTTCCTGAGACTGGTGTTATGAACTCTAATAATCAAAATATGTATCCTAACTATTATGTAACAACTAGAAAATCACCCGTCATGGTATGACGGGTGCAAAATGCCTCTTCATTCGACAGATTTCCCGTCAAATTTGACGGAAAATATAAGATAAATAAATATATATGCGAGAGAAATGTTTAAGATTGATTGAAAACAAATAAAATAAACATAGGTTTTATGACAGGAAATATTTTTTTATTTACAAATTATTTACATATTTCTTCATTTTATTCAAAAACCCTCTTGGTAAACAACATTCCGTGTGAAGTATTTTTCGTCGTTTAACAATTTTATTATAATTGAATAACCATGAAATTCTCATCTTGTCAAACGTAAGTCAGAAGTTAAAATTTCAAACGAATTCTTTTTCGAAATTCTAATCAAAACAAAGCACTTCTCTGCTTGTCAAACGTTGCCAAAAAATATTATAAAATTATATCATCACAATTGCAATAATGAGATGCATCGTGGCGTCCAAGCTATATCACGCTCATAATATATCACTGACGTAATTTATTACTTTATATTAAGAAATGGAAATTAATTTGAAATATATGATCAATATAATTTTAAATTTCTCGGGAACTATTGATCATAGCGAGATACATTTTATATCAATCGATAGCAAATTTTATTTCACTATTTTAAAACTAATAAATTTGAAATTAGAACCACAATTACTCTTTTAAATTTAAAATTACTGAAATTTAGGCTCTCTAATAATGAAATAATGCTGTTTAACAACTCGCAGTGCTATGGCGCGAGTTTTATTATTGGTGACGTCAGAGCGCTACTTTGAGACAGATCTGGGATATTATATTAGTAATAAATTTATTACTGAATGCACATTTACTTTGCATCTGGCAAATAACACATATTTTTCCGGGGAAAAATACATACTTAAAGGAAAGCAATTGATTGTATTTATTGGAGATGGAAAACAATGTGAAATTAGCAAATAAGGAAACGCGACCGGTATATGAAAGGAAAACGAAGTTTAATTAAGTGAGGAAACGAGGAAACTCTGTGTTTCAAAAGAAAAGGAAACGTCGTTAAGTTAACAAATAAAGAAACACCATCGAAATTTAAAATTTTTGCACTGTTTTATGCAAGATCACGGCACTTTCTGCGGTCGTGTCGTTTTCATCAAACTCCGGATGTCCCAGGCAGCAACTTCATTTTTTTCTTATTTAAAGAGCATTTTAAAATTTATCAAACGGATAATAATTTCAGATTCTCAAGACAATCGTCAGAAAAATTGACAGAATTAAAATGTTTTAAACCTTAAAAGCCCGATTTTTAAAAAACATTGATTTAAAAATTTTTTTGGCTTTTATTTCTTGAACAAAACATAATAAAATTACTTTAAAAAATCCTACTTTGTTTTAAGTATGGTTTATGGCTAAAAACGGTGTGTTACCAATTGACACCATTGGGCTTTATTTCAGTGAAAATATACCTTGTGTATAATCTTAAACAATGATGAATTTTAATAAATAATAATACGAATAAGGAATTTCCTGTGACATTGTAGAATAAAATATGGTTTTCTCAAGCGTAGAAACAAAGCTAAAAATGCAGCCTCAAGTGAAAAAATCAAGTTTATTTTTTATCAGCACTCAGGCTGCCATCTATATGTTGTAAACTGAATTATTCTCAAGATTTTAGAAGACAAAATTCAGTATGTTGCTTAAAGGCAACACTGGTCATTTAAAGGTTAAAGCAACCGTGAGAGTTTGTATTTTTAAACATTAGTTTAATTTTAATATGATAAGCTAACTTTACATTTTATTATTTAAGTTTGACAAACATTTTAAGACACACATATTATAAAATGTACTTTATACGAATTTCTATTTGTGGTTTTTAATGATTTTGTTTTATATTTTAGTAGTTTCTATGATTCATTTAGGTCGTTTGTAACTGTCATGCCATTAAAACATATTAACCGACCAACAATGAGCGTGTAGTCGGTTTAGTTTAGTTATATTAACGTCCCATTTTTGGGACGGATCTCATAATCTCCATTTGCGGTCAGATGACGTGGTGGTCGTCTGAGCTAGGAAACCCACTCCAAACTTCCACACCACACCAGCGATAGGACATTTGGCCACTATGCATGATTTGGAGTGCAACAGGTTTCATACCCGGAGGATCTTCAATGGAATCTGGTTTTGAAGCTGGAACCCTCCAGCTCCGAGACCGAAACCTTACCACTAGATCGCCGCGGCCCTTAAGGGTGTAATTAAGGACTTGCTAATAAGTTTAAATTTCTAATGTATCTCACAAGCCTTTGATGAATAAGCAATTAATTTTTGGTAAAATTTGCTTCTAAGCCTGTGCTTCGTTGCAGTAAACAACAATATTACGCAAAACAATAAACATTTTAAAAGATGAAATAAAGTCGTAATAATTCTATGGAACGAGAAAAATGAAACACTCAAAACGTCTATATTTGTAACCTGCGGGAGTGGCCTTCCCGAAACTTTCTCGCATACGACTAACAAGGGTGGGGGAAAAAATACACCGCGCGCTAGAAAACGTGCGGTTTTCCCTAAGGTGGAGAAAAAGTTCCAGTGTTCGCATCTTTTTTTTTGCATCGTAGAATGGAGAAAAAAACCGAATATGCCATTTTAACACCTTTTTTAACCGATTTAAACGAAAATTGGAGACAAATCTACAATTAGGGTTTCAAGACTGCAAGCGAATTTCATTTATCTAAGTCATTTCTTTTAGAAGATATCGTCTTCAGAAGTATTCGATAATACAGACCGACAGACAGTCAACCCTTTGACGAATTTGGCCCAAAATTTGATACGGACCTACACTCCTGACGATAAAACTGTGCACCAAATTTTATCCATTTACCTATTCAAGTTTTGAGTTATAGTGTTCACGTGAACGCGGCCAGACAGACTTCCCTTAGACGGATTTTGTCCAAAATTTGATAGAAAATTACAAATTATGTGTAAAAATCACATAACAAATTTTATCCCTTTAGCTTTAATAGTTTTCGAGTTATCGTGTTCACAGACAGACAGACATAATTCCACAATTGTGATTTTTGGACTCAGGGAGGTCTAAAACGTTGAGATTCGTCAAAATCCCGAGTTCTAAATTTTTGACGGTTACAATACTTTCTCTTTGTATACTTTATGTACGAGAACGTAAAAATGAAAGAATTTTTTAAGACGCGATTTTTTTTTATTTCTCTTAAAAACTGAATAGTTTTAAGCAAAGATATGAAGTTCATATTAAAATTATAAGGACCTGGAAAAACTGATTGAAATGCTACATGCAAACGGGAATTTTAATAACATTTATAAAACACTTACACATTTTTAAAATGGGAATTTTTTTATGAGTGTTTGAGAATTCTCTTTCTATCACGTCTGACGCTTTTTTTTGTGTTAACGTCATATTTTTGATAAAAATATTTTCGATTCCTTTTGTGCAATAAAAAAAGCTTGTTTGAAAAACTCGGTTATTTTTATTATTTTCTACTTTTTAGTCTTTAATAAATTTTATAATTTATTATTTTATAAATTACGGAATCTTTCGCAAATTCAATAACAGGCGGCACCACGCGTTTGGGATAAATTAAAATTTCTCGATAATTATGTTTTAAAAATATTTAAAGGGCCTATATTTAAAGGTCGTTTACAGGGCCCAAATTTATAAATTCCTGGAAATCTAGAGAATCAATGAATGAAAACCTGATTACAAAGTCACTCTTTAGAAAAATTAAATTAGTCTTGTTGTAAAAAACAGGGAAAAAGATATGATATTTTTATAAGTCTAGGGACTTTTAGAATGAATTTTATCGCTATTATAACATAAGGTTCCTAGCTGCCGAATGATTTACCATCTCATACAAGTCAGATGAATATTAACCCTCTGATTTCTAAGGCCACTGAAAGAGAGTGAGCTCAAAATACGCAAAAGTCCGAGCTCCTATGTCAAAGATAAGGGAAATTCACTCCCCCCC